>JAPQRP010000005.1:46439009-46457503 GCA_037367295.1 Apogon hyalosoma
TGTCTGAGGATTAGATGAAGCCTTGTTCCAGTACAAAAAAGCAAATGGTACTTTTTACATACCTAAACTTGAAAACGAGTCAATTTTGACCCGAACACAATAGCTGAATGTGGCCCCTGAACTAAAATGAGTTTGACACCCCCGATTTACATTATGTATATGAGGTATGTCTTTAACAAATAACAAATAGTGCACAAAAGTTAGTGTACAATAATACAAATATACATGAAAAAAAAACACAAAATAATAATAATAATAATAATAATAATAATAATAAAAACTTTAGAAAAAAGGGAATACCCCAATATTTAGTGCCAATATTTCAGGCTACATAGTCATCATAAACATTCAATATAAAGAGCTTCTGTGAGATAATGTTTAGCATTACAACAGATCTAAAAGAGACTACACTAGGTAAGGTTTGTATTGAGCACCTAGGGATGCTGGGTATTCAAGATAGCATCTCTCCATGTTTCTTAAGAAGAGAAGTGCAGTGGTGCATTGAATGGCTTGTATGTGGATTTTTGTTGTTTCGAAAGCATCTCTTTCTTTTTTGTGAAGATCTTTAATTGGATGTACATTCATTAGGTAGAAGTCAGTAGAAAGAATAATACATGATTTGAGAGATACTTTTTTGTACACTTTAAAAGATTAATTTCAATCCTGATGCTTCTGATCTTATCACAGCCTTTGGGAGATGGAACAGGATTGTCATTGACTTCACTGAACATCACGGTTACATTAAGGGGATTGTGTTTTATTAGACATAAAAGTAAGTAAATAGATCTTGAAGAAAGATGGGTTTGAACAAAAAAAGAGCAAAACAAAACAAGGAAAAACAGAATTAAATTTAATAAAGCAAAAACAAGACAAAGCAGAACAAAAAACAAAACAAAATGAAACAAAATAAAAAGGGCAGAACAGAATAAAATGGCACAAAACCAAAAGAAATCAAAACAAACCAGAACAGAACAAAATAGATGAAGATAAAACCGAACAGAACAGAACAGGACTAGACCAGACCAGACCAGACCAGACCACACTAGACCAGACCAGACCAGACCACACTAGAGCAGAACAGAACAGACCAGAACATGTTTAGTTCTTGGGCCTACAAACAGTGCATGCAGTGTCACTGAGTGAGTGAAAGAGTAAATCGACCTCTGTGTCGCGGTGCTAACTGGAGCGGCTAGTCGTCCTGTCAGCCGTCCTGATTGGCTCATTTAAATACCGCTCAGGTGTAATTGGCTGGCAAATTAAACTGTCATTATTGGACAGGCGAGGAGGGAAAAAAAGCACAGGGGAGTGACAGGACAAGATGGCGGCTGGTCTCCCATGGGAAAAGTCTGGGAAATAAGGGGACAGCATGACACACACACACACGCACACGCACACACACACACACACACACACACACACACACACACACACACACACACACGCGCACACACATATATACTCTAATACAAAAACACTGAATGACACATGCACAAACACACTTAGAGACCTCATTCTCTAGTACATCTGATGCACAAACCTACCCATGCATAAATACACACAGACCATCAGCATTTTAGAAGTGACAGAAGGTCCACCATCAAACTTATTCTATTCCACGGCTACATAAACTTGTGTTTGTAATATTTGTGTCACACATTAAGGTGCGTTAAGACTGAATGAGATGCAGTTATTTCAATGTCACATCCATGTTACATCGTTTTAGCTGCTTTTATTTGATTTTTCTGCATGTACTGTCTACATGTGCAGCCTTAGACTTGACTGAGAGTGATTGTCCTTCAGACTAATTGACCCTTTTCTTATTCTGTACATTTACACATTCATATGACAAACCTTTACATTAGTTTGACTGATACCAGGCATTACAAACAAATTTTAAGACAGTATACAACACCTTAAAACAGGCCTTTTTATACCACATTTTACGCATGTTCATCTCAACAATGACAGATGCTGTATTTGTGTTAATACCAGTATTATTAAAGAAGTTTGAAGTCATGGTTTATAGAATATTCTTTTTATATCTGTAAGTGGCTGCCATAAAGGATTTTTATGTATTTATTTAAGTTTTAGAAGTTTTTAGATGAGATTTAGAAAAGAAATGCACACTTCTCATTCAAAGATTAATCTATGTATGAATAAGATTCTCAGCATTTAAGTTTTATCTATATTGTAGCAACAGGTAAATATGAAGTTTACAACAGTGTTAAGTTCATAGGTAGGTTTAAAGACTGTAAAACATCTGAAATGTGGAGTTTGACTCACAACCTAATAGTACAATATGTCAACACAAAATAAATGAGTACTTAAATACATGAAGAGAAAAAAATCAGTCAATGAATAGAATGATGGTGGTCTTCATAAAATTATATATATTCATAAAATTATATATATTCATTAAAAAAATAATCTAAGACATATTAAGACTGTTTTATGACCTGTAGATTCCCTGCTCATGTTGTTAACTGGTAGTAAATGCATGATAGAATAGAATAGAATAGAATAGAATAGAACAGAATAGAATAGAATAGAATAGAATAGAATAGAATAGAATAGAATAGAATAGAACATACTTTATTCATTCCTATGGGGGAAATTCAAGATATCCAGCAGCTCACATAAAATCCACAATCACATCAGAACTAAAATACAAGTACGTACAGGTAAATATATATGAATCTATAAGTTACAGTCATATAGAAATAACCTACAGTAAAGGGAAAAAATAAAATAAGGAGAGGTGGTGGTGGAGGGGTCTTAAGTATGTATTAATGTTAATAAAACCTATTAAAGACAACTATATGAATTTTTTTTATTAATGTAGTGTATCAAATATTTACAAAGGCCTTAGACATGCTAGTAGATGTCTCAATGTGACAATAGCCATGTTTATTAAGCTAATATTTATCCTTCTAATATCATCTATAGTCCATTGGAATATTATAAGTGACTAGGTAAGACTCTTACCTTTTACTGTAAACATTAGTTCACAAACACCTTTATATAAAGCTATACCATTACAATCATAGAGCTATTATAATGTACTCATGCTGGACTTTGAATCACATTGACTTTAATGTCATTTCTACAATTCAAGTGTTTGTTCACCATCATGCTTCTAGTCAAAGCATCCTCGACAGATTCTGTGTCCACTTCAGTAATGTGTTTATGTTGCAGCTCTTGTCCACTCTGTCTGTTGTGACAAGTGTCTGTAATAAAAGTGATGGATGGACGGTGACCGGAGCTTCTCCAGGTGAACCCTGACCTGACAGAGGGAGACTGTGACTATGGCCCATCTGGGTGGGCCCTTAAGAGCCCCTCTCTCTTTGCCCTCTGTTTCTGACCCACATGCTTGATGGTCAACATTGAGAGCACTCAGACCCCGGGGAGTGTGTCATCGTCTTTGTGTGTGTGTGTATGTGTGTTTATGAGTGTCATTGTATGCTTTGGTGAGGGCAAACACACACATTTGCAGTTTTTCATGATCTCATCAATGGATTGTGAATACAGTATTAACGATGGCTGGGCGGCCCCTGGCCACTACTTACTGAATCAGATATGTGACATCTGATATAGCTTCAATCTCAAATCCATTTGTAATGCAATATAGTGGTGTACTTTATGTGAAGGTCAGGAGCCAAAGTTCGGTCACTGAAAAACCCTTAAACTATATTTAAAGAAGCAACTTTGAAAGCAGTCATTGGTAAATATGGAAATTCTGAGAGCAAATTTATCTGAATACTTGAAATTTGCTACACTCAATCTTTGAGAGTGATTGTACTGATAAAAAAAGAAAAACCTAAAAGTCTTTAGATTATCTGTCTTGATATTTTCTGACATGTTTTTTATTTTATTTTGTTTAGATGTTAGAGCTATTTTTCAACAGAATTTATCAACCTATTACAAGTGGAAGTTGTTTAACCATTGTTTGGAATGACTCTTTGCAGATGATGTCACTATTTTCAACACAAATTAATAGTAACGTTTTTTCTTCTTGATGCTAGATTTCCAAAGACTAAATAGACATTAGCTCTAAGTTCATTGTCAGTCAAACAGCTGAGGTTAACACATTTTTCTTAGGACAATTTCACACCTCACATGTTCAGTCCAGACTTTATGATTTCCTAATTTAATCAAAATTTACAGATGTTAAACCTCTACTGAACCTTGGTCTTGGTCTGGGTCAAACTGAACCATAGCTGCTTTGTTTCTACAGTGAAAACACTTTTTGGATGGATTGTTTTCAAATAAATTACATGAAGATAAAATCAGTCACAAAACAACAGAAGAGGAGAAAAGAGCCAGAAGTATGAAAAAAAAATGACATACACTATCACATGTAGAGGAAGAGGAGACAAAATATTGAACAGAAATGTGAAGTTGGTTCTGCCAGCTGTACTATCCTAATGTAACGTCTGGCAGTTTGACACAACAACAACAACAACAACATCAGATCCACATTTATCTACAAAACAATCAGTGTCGAGTACGTGCTCCATGTTACAGGATCATGTCGTACAAAGCTCTTTAATATGCTGAAGCCAACACTAATTTAGTCGAAGTATATTAAATACATATGTTGTGTTTCAGACTAGTTTTAGACCAGGGGTGTCACACTCATTTTAGTTCAGTTCCATATTCAGTCTAATATGATCTGACATGGGCCAGACCAGTAAAATAAGAACAGTGAATAAAGTAAAATTACATTATGAAAATGTTTACAGGACATGTCTTAAGAAAAATGTCTTTTTTAACAATATTATGCCTCAGTTTAAAATGTACACATGTACACTATAACATACAGATCAAAGTGGATCTAGAAATACACAAAACATTTAATAACAGGCAGAATATAGGTAAAATTGCACTTCTCTTAAGACATTTCAGGTTGTTCATATTTGTTAAGACAAAGAGAAAAAGTTGGAGTTGTTATTATTTAAAAGTTATTATGACAGTATTTCTGGCCGTGGCCTAGAGGGCCAAAGAGGAAACTGGCAGAAAGTTGTTGGCTGATGTGCCCTTGAGCAAGGCACTTAACCCCCCTCCATTTGCTCCCTGGGCAAGCCCACTGCTCCGAGTCTGCAGTGTGTGGTGTGTTCCTACATATATGGTTCATGTGTGATCTATATACTGATAAAATAAAGAATCTAAATCTAGTCTTAATCTATTAATCTAAATTTTATTTTACTGGTCTGATCCACTTGAGATAATTTTGGTCTGTATGTGGAACCTGAGCTAAAATGATTTTAGCATCCGTCATTAATATCGGATATAATTACAAATTAATATGAATATCTTCATTGTCATTGTTACATCTCATAAATTCTTCCCACAGGCCAGATTGGACCCTTTGGCAGGCCACTTTTGACCCACGGGCCATATGTTTAACACTGTGTTTTAGACTTTCTAGTGTGAACCGTCAAACAACAGTAGAGCTCCACTAAAGCAACTGCAGTCACTACTTAAGTACAGCTACTACACATATTTATTTTTCAGATTTCCCTACAGACATATTCCTGGTCACCATTCTGAAAGGCTGAGTGCTCCAGTAGTTACATCAGTACTAATATGTAAAAACTATATGCTGCTTCTAGCGGCGCAAGTTACATTCTTAATGTCCGACTGTTGTACGGTAATTACATGGTTTTTTGAGTTGCTCCTGCATTACTTGACAATAGCTACAGAGATGGTGGTTTCAGCAGGGAGCGGATAATGTTTAGCCTCATGCTATCGTACTATTAATACGTGGTATTGAATATGACATTCTAATGGCTATCTGTATTCTGCTAATGACATGGTCCAGTGAACCATCTGTCTGGGGAATGAGGGGACAGCAGACATTAGATAGGCTGCCAGAGGTGATGCATACACAAACACACACACTCATGGAGATACACAGTGTGTGTATGTGTGTGTGTGTGTGTGTGTGTGTGTGTGGACATACAGACAGACACACAAACATACAAAAGGGTGCCATTAAGTGCTGTTTAGGGTGAAAAGCCTTTGCTTGGTGTGTGTGTTTTAGAGCTCAGAACTCAAACAAATGGATTCAATCCCTCGACAACGGTGTGTGTCTGAGTGTCCCAGAGCCCTGTGCCCCTGTTGTGACATCATCTATGAATGTCATAATTGAGGGTCGGTAAATTGCCGCTTTTCCCCGCTCAGCGTTGCCCCATGTGTCAATACCGAGGTTCAAGGTGACGGAGCGGATCAATACACAGAGACAGGAGCCATCCGCTGAATTTACAGCCCAGTAACAAGAGGGCTATGAAACCACGCTGCTGTAGCCTTCAGCGAGCTGCCGGACAAGACTGCAACGCTGCTGGCAAGCATTTGTCACCGCTGTGATTCTCAGAGGAATTTGGTGTTCTTGGTTTTCTCTCTCTCTCTCTCTCTCTCTCTCTCTCTCTCTCTCGCTGTCTTTTTTGTGAAGTGATTGAAGATAGGAAAGTGTTTTTATTTTAATAACTAATGGGCTTCTTTCACAGCAATGTTTGGTTTCTTTCTCTTATTTTATTGAATTTTTTTATATAACATTTAAGCAAACATACATATTTGAATTATGTATTCCATTGCAGTTAGATAGAAAAAAAGGACAGATGTGTTAAGAAACAAAAACCAGAAGAAATAACAGTCATGGTTACTGGTATCTATCTATTATCCTAAAATGAAGTACATACATTCAGGTCTGTCAGTTGTCAATCCTTAAAGCATCATTCACTGTGTCCATTTCTCCACTTAAGCGGAGTACACACTTAAAGATAATCGGGCTGTTTTTGTCCTGATTTTGCCCCCTTCCAACCAAGAATGGCGAACGCCAGATTATTTTATGTCTTATAAGATTATCCTATATGATTACCCTGTGGTCTGAGGTGTGTATGAGTGAATTTGTCCTGATAATCGGTTCTGAAATGGGTCGGGGCCAACAATCGTAGATATTAAACTTGTTCAGTATTTATGATGAAAACTCTTTTCCAAACCTGCACCCGCCCGTACCTGTTTACATTAGACCTGCAACCCGACCCAAACCGTGATTTAACACATTGTCTACACAGTAATTCACTTTTAAGGGCTTTATTTTTGGCTAAAACGCATGCCATCAATACATCTGTAGTATGTGCTGCTCAAAGACATCTGTGGCCGGATATAAACAGACGTGAAGTGCAGCTCAAAATAAAACAAACCGGATGTGGATCAACCATAGTGAAATTAGATGATCCTCATCATTAAATGTCCTGCAAATTATTTTCATCCACAGATTTCGATTTTTTCACTTCCTTGCCCGCTACTCACCCCCATCATGGGAGTGGATCTCTCCTTCACTGTGGTTCTCCCCGAGGTTTCTCTTTTCCCACTGGATTTTTGAAGGGTTTTTTTTGCTGAGAAGGAGGGTCTAAGGACGGGGGATGCCCGGAACATTAATCCATTTCCTTCATCTGCTGTTTATTTGACTCTGTGTTTATACCCAACTACCTCTGTAAAGCCCTGTGAGACAACCTTGTTGTGATATAGGGCTCTACAAATAAAACTGAACTGAAATGAAAATTTAATTTTGTTTAATTTTACCTGGGCCCGTTCCCGCGAAAATTATTTTATTATTATTTTTTTTACCCGTCCCTGCATGTTTTTGCGGGTTACCTGACCCCCCTTTTTTATGGTGAGGGTGGGGGTGACCCGACCCAATTCAGGACTCTGCTCCTGAGTCATGCAATGTTTCTTCTTCTTTGTTTTTGTTAGATCATGTTTGATCACGCGAGATTTCTATCTTGGAGGACTAGATTCTAGATCGATGGTGGGACAGAATCGTTATGTGTGTGGTGTGCTGTGGTGAGATTATCGGAGCACACCACACACAGTACCATCAAAACTGTTCAATGTCTGATTTTTTGTCTTCATGTGTGGGGTCTGCAACAAATAAATAAATCTGTTCAGATTTAGAAAATCCTTATGTGTGTACCCCGCTTTAGTCACAAAGACCCTTTCTCTCATTGTAAGCTGACGGGTCATTCTCTCCATGGTGTAAACCTCTCATGATCTCTAGCCACTGAGTGGGTGGTTCAGCCTTGCACCAGTTTCTCGTTATAGCTTTTTTAAGTGACCAATACTATTTTGGTTAAATATCTATCTTTTTCTGGAACATAATTATTCACATTTCCAAGATACATGACTTTACATTCCCTGGGCATTACATATCTCAGAATGTTTTTCATTATGTTATGCACACTTTCCCAGAACGAGTTAAGTTTGACACTCCCAGAAGACGTGTGTGTGGTTTGCTTCTCTCTCTCCACATAACTGCCAACATGTATGTTGGGAACCAGTTTGTTTACCCTTCAGTTTAGGTGTAATGAAGAAACGGATCAGGTTTTTCCATCCAAATTCCCTCCATGTTCTTGAAGTTGTAGTTGAGAGTTGTGTTTCACACATATCATGCCATTCTTCCTGAGTAATGTTTACGTTCAGTTCCCTCTCACTTCTCTTTAATGTACAGAGTAGAAGCAGCTCCTTAGTCTCTCAGACTTCGGTACAGTACTGAGATTGCCTTGAGTTCAGTTCCACTGTATGTCCCGGTCATTACATCGAGTTCTCACAGTTTGTATTTCCTTTATGAAATAGTCTCTTAACTGTAGATATCTGAAATGGTCCCTGTTTTTTAGACCGTATCTCATTTTTAACTCCTGGAAGTTCATTACCTTCCCATTCTTTGTTAGTATAAACAGTTGTAGTGTACAATATTTTATCTGTTTTTTTGCCTTTCCATGTAAATCTGGAAATCATTTTATCCCAGATTTTGAGCTTTTCCTGTGGAATCCTAAAAGGCAGACAGTGAAAGAAATATAGTAGTCTAGGGAAAATGTAAATTTTAATTACTTAAATTCTTGAGTTGAAATCTAATGATAGGATCGACCTTCTTTCTATGTCTCTACTAATTTGAAGATGGATCTGGTCATAATTTGCTTTATAAAAGTGAGCGAGCTGTTTCGTTAGAGTCACACTAAGATATTTAATAGTTTTTGATTGCCATTTTATTTGGTACGTTCTCTTGATTTGTGGGGATGGGGTACAATTAAAGGTCAAGATATGTGTTTTATTTCCATTTATTTTGTATCCTGAGTGTTAGCCAGATTTATTTTTAAGGTGCATCAGCTGAGTAAAAGTCATATTAGGGCTGTCCAGGTATATCATAATATCATATGTAAATAGATGTATTATATGTTCCTGTCCATTAATATTAATCCCTTCAATTTTCTCAGTCTGATCGCCTGTGCTAATGGCTCAAAGTATATAGCACAGAGTAGTGGGTATAGGCAGCATCCCTGTCAGGTACCCTTTCTTTCCATTAGGCTCCCATTAACTTTTATTCTGGCTGTAGGATTTTGATAAATAGTTTTAATTCAATTAATTGAGTCTTTATTAAATCTGAATCATTCTAGTACTAAATATATTAAGTCCAAATTTACACTATCAAAGGCTTTTTCAGCATCGAGACTTAGTAAAACAGCACTGTTTTTATTGGTTTGCAATACATGGTTTCTAAGGATGGGGTCACACAGGTGAAACTCACATTATCATAATTTCTGTTTCATTTAACACTGAGCCTGTTTCCTCCAATACTCCAATAATTATCCAATTTCTGGAGTTGTCAGATTATTCAAATTATCATGCAAACAGGATAATCTGATATGTTTTATCAGATAACAGCAGTAATCTGATTATGAGAAATCAGATTAACACACCTGGATTTGTCCCCAGTACTCTGATGTCTTCCTGCATGTGTACAAGCTAATCTGATTTATGTCATTCTTTAACATCTGTGCATGTGTAAACACAATTAAAATCGTAGAGAATGGAAGTTACATAATCATACGTGAGCGGAAGTGGAAGTCTACCATTACGACATATGTACGTACTCCGAAAGAAATCTGCTAATGAACTGGAGCACCTAAAACAGGGTTTACTGATTTTCACATTTCTTCAGTGTGTGTAAATACGCTAGATCTGATTATTTTAATTATCTGATTGCTCCCAATTATCAGACTTTTACAGTCATGTAAACAGGCTCAATGATAAAGAAATGTGAGACAGGACACCTACAGCTGTAAAAACACTAGAAATTATTGTGATCATTAACACCTTCATTACAGTGGTTTTAGATGTTTCAAACCTTAAACACCAGAAAAGAAAAACAAAATGTTAAAATTCCTGATGTTACTTCAGTGTACAATCTGCTGGTGGTGGTGGTGGTGGTGTGTGTGGGGGGGTGTCAGTGGGTGATAGTCCACATGTTTTAGCTCATGCAGTACCCACCACCAAAGCTTTTGAGGAACAGGCTCCAATAACAGTAATAATTCTAATAATAATTCTAATAGTACATCACAGTAGAGTAGATGACTTCTACCATCTAAGGGAATTCTTCCCTCCCAGATGTTTCAGTTGGTTTGGCCCACAAGTTGTCTTTTCTAGAGCGTTAACACAAGTCAGTGGGTGGTGATGGAGGGCAGGAAAAGGCCAGGTGGAGCCGAAAAGACCAGCTCAAAGAAAAGTGAAACTACTGAAGAGTTTAGTGTAAACCTGGCGCATTTACCTACTGGTGCCACAGCGCCATGCCCCTCGTTTGAAAATCTGCTCTGTCCAGGATTCAAACCCTGGTTTTCCACGTTGCGGTCTGAAGCACTACCTGCTGAGCCAAATCTCTGTTGGCTGATGATTGTCTTGATACTTTTTAAGCTGTAATATTTACATCTAAGCTTCAGGGTTAATTCAGATTAAAGTGTATATTGTGTGTGGAATATAATATGCACAGTATGTTCTGTAAAAAAAGCTAGCAGTCCTGTTGAGCAGGAATAGGACAATTCAGAAAAGGATATCACATAAGTATATGTATATATCATCTTTTACGACTCACTACGGCAACCTCGCTAGGACAATTGTTGGCATAGAGCCGCGATTATCCTCCACCGCTCAGTGTCCCCCAGATTTAGATCAAAACGTTTGTCAGCTGGATAGGCTTTCAGCTGTGAAAGAAACCAAAAGTAGGCATGTAAATTGACTCTCGAAATCACTTCTGATCGCTAGAAAAATACCCTGTACAAGTGTCTGTACTTTTACATAATTTGACTCATACAACAGTGATTTGTCCTAGCGAGGTTGTTGTAGCAAGTCGTAAAAGATGGCCGACAGATAAATGCTTCTACGCATGCGCGACTCACATCGTCTGGAGACTCAAATTGTCCTTTGACAATCAGTGTTAGCGTTAGCATCAGCGCTTGCAGCAGCCTCAGGGATATTTGTGAAGTGGTCATTAACCCTGTTCTCAAATGCAACTCCACGGTTGCATTTGACTGTGTTGGTCGTACAGTAACCAGAGCTAGTTCAGCACATTGCTCGAGGACTTCTCCAGCTAATAGATAAGCATCAGAGGTCAGGCAGGAGGAAGAAGGCGGGACTTTCATGACATTCACGTTCAAATATTTACTAAGTGCTGTAGATCGGTAGGTATAACTTTACATGTATTTGTTTACGTAACATGATCTGCCTATATTTATAATAACATTTTAATCCAGGTTCTTTTATTCAGTATGGAACCTTCTTGAGCAAAAAAGACCAATTCAGATGCAGTCCCTATTTTCTATCGTCATTATAATATTTTTTTATGTTCCATTTTTCTTCTGTTCGTCTTTTTGTTGTTTGCCCTTCAGTATTGTTTTCTTTATCATCTTCCAGTTGAATCTCATATTCTGCTCTCCAGTTGTCTCTCATGAAGTCCTTTAAATGGATTTATTTTTTCATTTTTGCAAAGTAACAGTGATTTTTTTTTTTTGTGTGTGTTAAACAAGTAACAAAAATACACAGATTTAACCCTCAAAGACCAAGACTGAAATACGTAAATAAGTGCAGAACCTTAAATCGTGTCTATGTGCTTCATAAAGTCAGGTAAAATGATCTTTTTGTCACATTTGGTAGTTCAGAGACTACGTAGCGAAGGTCCATTTATGAACACAGGTTTGTTAGAGTCCTTGGCATTTGCTCTGCTGGTAACATGATTCTTTTTGTCCATGTGTACATGGTCACTTAAAGAAAAACAAATAAATACCGTACCTTGAAAAGCACCCAAGATAATATTAGAATAAACAATGTTAACTTAGTAACATTAGATGAAGGGAAAAAAAACACTTTCCAAATAGAAAAAAAAAAAAACAATCTTGAGGTTCTTTTAGAGTATAAATGCAACTTTTAATGAGATTTTTTCAGAAATATTAGAACATTTTCTCATTCAGAGAAAAACTACACTTGGGATAAAAACTTCTTGTTGATTTGATTCAGCATAGTAAAAACAGGAGAAGCAGACGTCTGAAAAACTGCTCTGGACCTTGGAGGGTTACATATCTGCACAGTTTCATTGAATATCTTGCATGTAAATTCATTAGTGCAGATAGTGATACATGATTTATGATCTTGTGCTTTTAATGTTGCTTTAAATCAGTTTTGTATTTATTTGCTGTCAGTACATAATATGAATCTCTATTGCTGGGTCTTTCAAAAGCACAAAAAAGTAAAGTTGAATGAAACTCAGTTTTGGATAAAAACAGGAGTTGCTTACATCATCTGTGCTTCTCTGAAATCGAGGTCTTGCTGCGTTTAGAGCCATAAACCTCTTATTGTCCCAGATTGTTATCAGGCATTTGAGCTGTTTGAAGAGTTTTGAAGTAAATGAAGACAGAAGCATCTGAAGTCTCTTGTTTGTTTCTGTGGGAGGCAGCGGGGAGGCTGTGCAACAATCGTGTCACAAAAAGCGTCTTTTCACCTTCATGACATCTGTAAACTACCAGGCAGAAAGAGGGAAAAAGTCTTGGGTAATTGGGTAAAACTTTTCTAATTAAACCAGCTGCTATAACAAGCTGCTGCTGGAATGGAGATAGACTTTACCAGGCATCCCAAACTTTCTTTACCCAGCATGCACACGCTGTTTTCACCTCCGTCTCAGCCCAGTTCAGCCTGGTTCGGTCCGGCCCGGCCCTCCTCTCAGCTGATTTGTAGGTCTCACAGGAACAGAGCAGCAGGAACTCCTCGAGGTTAAAATCTGCAAACAATGAGTCTTCTGTGGGCGTGATGGATGGTGCAGACGATGGCCCATCTGTCCTGAATGTTGGGCGGTCACAGCAGAACAGAGAAGAAGAGCATAGGAGGAAGAAAAAGAAGAAGATAAGATGGATGTTCACTCGACTCAGGGAGGAATAAAGAGAATTCTGAACTCTTTTTCTTAACTGCAGACAGGACTCTTCAGATTTTTTCAGGTGTTTTCTTCTGTATCAACAATTATCGTAGTGCCTGTAATTACCTCTGCCAGTGAGGTTATGTTTCCACCTATGTCTGTTTGTTTGTTTGTCGACAGGACACAAAAACTACTGCACCCAGTTCATGAAACTTCATCGAAAAGGTAGGCCAAGGACAAACCCATTACAGTTTGGAGCAGATCCATAAAAAGGGGGAGAAGCTGTAACTTTTGTGCACACTGTGAAATAGGGTTTTTGATTGAATTACAGTAACAAATCACCCTCTAGTTGATTCTGTTTCCATGTTAACACTGAGGCTCTTGAATTCATGAATTTATAGTGGCAAGAGTCAATAATGTAATATTTTGTGATGTAAACTGACCCAAATGTGTTTGCCTGAAGTGTTTCTCTTTGTAGAATCTGCATTTTATCAATGCAGTCCAGTTTTTATTTCCTTTATCCATCAGACATATCCTTGTAGAATTAGATTTTGACAACACAGAAAAATGTGTTGAGGTTGTGGTGCTTTTTTTTTGTTTGTTTTTTAACTCTATTGAGGAAAGGCTACGCTGACATGTTCAGTTTGATTCATTTTCATTACAGTCATGGAAAGGAAATGTTGAGATCTACAAAAGTACTGTATTGACGCACATCCATCCATCTTCTGAATGTGTAGTCCAGAAGGTGAAGGTCTTTCTTTTGTTCTTTTGTTGTTATAAAAGGGTCCGATCAAGTGAAAGTGAACATCAACATGAAACACTAAATTTGCACTCATCATTTATCCAGTGGGCTCATTTTTTAGCTAAAGAACTTTATTTTATGGAACTGTTATTTTTTTTTAAATACCGTTTGTAGAAAAAAAAAAGTTACAACCGATTAATTGTACTTTTTACACCATAGCCATAGCTCGAATTTGACGGTAAACATTATATCTAAAAATTTTGAAAATTTACTCAGTCTATAGATTCTATAGATGATTGTTAAGTTTCAAGTATTATATTTTCATTATTTTGTGAATATTATTGATATTTATGAGTTTGAACATTTGTGAGTTGCTTATAAGGCTCTGTCCACATGTTACCACAAAAATACCAGTTTTTAATTTTCAAGTTACTTATAATTCAGATATTTGAGTGAAACTTTCAGAAAGTAATGATCTTTTGATACATTTTGGGTGATGCATACAATGGTAAAGAGTCGTGCATGTGTTACTATGGCAACCTGTCCACGTTACCACATTCGCATGTCAATTAACAGAGACTTTTCAATATTTTACTCCAAAATTTTAACATATCTAAAATGTTTTGTCCAACTTGATATCGATGTCTGTCAAGAACCACATGTTTTGAATGTTTGTGTAAAGCTTAAAAAAATGTATGTCTGTTTCAAGTCTTCGTGTTAGCGAGCAGTAATTTGACATTTTTCACCTAAAAATTTTATCTGCCCAAATTTTGCTCTACATAATGTTAAAGCGCTTATAAATACCTACTCAGATATGAATAATACATGCATATAAGTTACTCTGTTTACATGACAGAGACTATTGAACATGAATTGTGTCCATATGTTACCGCTTGATCGGACCCTAAAAGATAATGATTAAAAGAACCCCTCACGTTTGCCACCAGTGCCCCCAGTGGCCTCTTGTAGTATTGCCAAAAAACAGCCAAAAAAGCAATTTTCTCTTTCTTTCCTGATTTTAAAACAGACATTTGTAACACTGTTGAAATACACCTACACCTGCAAAAAAACGGCTTTGATTATCAAAATTCTATACCATCACCATAGTGTCCCACCTGTAGACCAGATGGGTCAAGTAGGGAGGTGTAAGTGGGGTCACGGGGTGGACTATAAAACACTGTGAACCTGTAACCTGAGCAGGTGGAAGTCCACTCAGCATAAACAACTTTTGGTTTCAAACTTCTACCTTCTACTTCTACTCAACCTGTGTTTCTATGCGATACCGCTGTGTGTTACCTATGAACATACAGGGGGCGCTGTTTTACCATTTAGATCAGCTGTTAAACCTAATACTGTCCTTGGGTGTTTTGCTGTACATTATCTGGGGCTGGTATGTGTTGTACTTTTGTGCACAAAATGTAATAATCACTGTCTTTGCTGTTTTAGTTGATAATGTTGTATATCCACATTTTGCTGCTCCTCAAAAGTGTAATTACAACAGTATACTTTTGTTTTATTTATCAGTCACTCCAGTTTATTTTTTTCATTTGAGTTTAAAACTTTTTGTCAGCATGAGTTTTGGATGATTATTATTACATAACTGCAGGAGTTTTCTGGATTCGATATTTAACATATGACTGTCGCTTGGTTGTCTTTATGAGACAACTGATCTAAATTCAGACATTTGTCATTCTTAGCATGTTGTTCCAGTTTTTTTGGTTTTGTTTTAATCCCCAGAAAGGATTTGTCAAATGCGTGTTCTATTGTTACAACAAAGAAAAGTTTACTCAGATAAGCTAAAAACTTTTCCAACGTTCTGACCTGCAGTAACGTTGATGATCCATCTTTGGCGTAGTATTTTTAGCATGTTTTATACTGTGTGTGTAGAAAGCCAACCTATCGGCGCTTTGCGGGACCGGTGATCTGCTTCATGTCCGGCCACCACGGGGATAATTGGACCTCCGGAGGAATAATTAAGTGACTCGATGACAGTGCCGTGGCCGTTTGGCTTCACCAACAAACGTCAGTTTTCTCTTTTTTGTTCTGTTGATGATGGCAATCTGCCTTCATCGCAGGAGGAACCGTCTGGACTGAAATTTCATCTACGGTTTCTGATGGCATAGAAACGTTCATTGTTTTAGTCGCATATTTGGTTGGAACTAACACATGGAGGCAACAACTTGATTGATTCAATAGATCATGTCTTTCCGGGTCAGGCTGAATAAAATGAAAAGTAGCTTAAATTAACTCAGAGTAGAGTCAGTGTAGTTCTCGCAGCCTAAGTGTGACAATAAAGAGTCGCAAAGTAGTATGACATAAGCTGAGAAATGTTCATGGTATAATGAATTAAGTCATTTAGTGGTGATTTATCAGTCAAACATCTCCATCCATGAAACTTCATGTAATTAAAGTGCATTTTAAACCATCAATCCAAAACACATTTTTTAAATTACATTTACTCTAATGGGTGATGATAGTGACTGACCTGAAATATGACTGAGGGAGAAAAACCCATTTAGTTTCCATTTTATCTTTGAGTTCATATGCAGGGGGTTTATTTGAGGCCCTTCAGTCTTTTGTGGAAGCTGTCCAGGGACACCAGGCAGCTGTGAATGTCAGGACTAAGTGTGACATATACTTGAGTGTCATCGGCATAGTGGTGTTCAAACGAGAAAGTTTGCTGTTTTGTTCTTATGTTTTCCTGCAATAAAAATGTGCAATTTACAATAACAATAAGTAATTTTGTAATTAAATACTGTACTTATGTAATTTTTAGTATTTTTTTTAAGCAAAACTGTCAGTCTTTCTGCAAATCCAGTTGATCCAGTTAACTTTTAACATCATGGTTTTTGTCATGACTCTTAACAGATTTCATCCATAAAATGACTGTGTGTTTTTTGGCTGATGGGAAATGGTTGTAGCCAGATTTCAGAGTTCACAAGCAAAATCTGATAAACTATTTTTAGATTTTGAAATACATGACATTTTCTACAGCATGAGCATAGCCAGTTTGTAAAGTGTAGACCTTTACTTTTGAAATTTGAAAGATTTTCCAGCTCATTATACAGAGCGGAGTAGTTTGTGGTTTTTTTTTACAGATAAGTACAGTATTAGTACTTGAATCAGATTACTTCTTCCAACGTGCTTCCAATTATTTATACATTAAACCTCTCTCAAACCACTGGAGCTGATTAGAAACTCATCAGCTGTTGTTTGTGTGGATGAAAGTGTTCACCTCAGTGTGAGGACTGCCTGCAGTATTAATACAGTACATATCAGTGTGTGTGTGGGGGGGTACACGGGCCCCTGTTGATGATCTGCTAATGACGAATAGATGGAATGAACTGGAGGAGCCGCCGTGTGAAGTCAAGTGCAAAATTGATATTTCAGGACAGCTGATGCATTGTGGGAGCAGGTCTGCTCGGTGTCACCCTGATGCTGCACGGACTCTTTCAGCCGCAGGGATGATGTTCAGTGCACGGTTTTATTTTATAAAGCTACTCTGAACTAATGAAACTAGTCACATAAATGAGACACTGAAGGCGATCTGAGAGTTAACACTGTGATGGATCATTTTAAAGTTGAAAAGTGTCTGATGGATGATTTTTGTCACTCAGTGGACCCTCTTTATTTACTCCCTTTGCTACTCCAGACAGTTTATTTAATATAATAAAATAGCAATTAATAATTTCATATGATAGTAATAAAAAGCAGTAATGTATCTATATGCCTCTTTCAAAAATAAACTATAGTGTAATATAATGACAAAAAGGCAAACAGTAAGGTAACTAGACGAAATGAGGGTGCAGTCAAGATAAAGTTAAAATACAAAATGCAAATTACAAGATATTTAAATAAGATTGTGAAAGACACCAAAATGCAAACATAAGATATCAATATAATAAACACAAACAAAAATACAAGAGAATAAAACAAACATTGTAAATATAAGTAATGAAGACAAATCACATAAACGTGTGGAGAATGAAACAAATAAAAGCAATAAAAAGACATAATTTAAAGGAAACTGAATAAGAGTTAAAAAAGCAATGAAAAGACAGCATTAAATGAATAAAAGAACAATAGAATGAAAACATTAAGAAGACCACGTCCCATAAATACAAGCCAAAACAAAGAATAAGAGCATAAATAGACAATATTACAATGAAGTTTATTAAAATACATTAAAAATGCGATTTAAAAAAAGATACTGATTCCTGAAATAGCTGAATTTAAAATATCATGCTTACATTTCTCCAGAGATACACTCCAACCTGATTTAATGCAGAGGCTTGAACTAAACCACATACATTAGAGGAGTTTTCATTCATCTGTGCTTTACTTTGACTTCTGACATTGTCAAACCAGGATCATTAGTTTTAATGAGTTTGAGTGAAATTGTATGGTGACTAAAAATGTTTTCATCATGGCATATACAGTCGCAGAAAAAATTATTAGACCACCCTTGTTTTCTTCAGTTTCTTGTTCATTTTAATGCCTGGTACAACTAAAGGTACATTT
>JAPQRP010000005.1:46461484-46472195 GCA_037367295.1 Apogon hyalosoma
AAAAAAAAAATAGATCAACAACAAAAACAATAATAATAATATTTATAATACTAATAACCATAATAATCTATATTTAAAAAAGCCAAGTGGCCTCTGTCTGCATGCATGCGTGTGTGTGTGTGTGTGTGTGTGTGTGTGTATTTATACACACAAACATACTCCTGATAAAAAATTTTAAGACTAGTTGAAAAATTGAAATAATTCACACTTTGCACTGTTGGATCTTATGAACGTTCTAAGTAGAGTTTCAAAATGCAAAGAGACAAGAAATGGGAGTGAGACAAAAAAAAAAAAAAGAGTAAGCCCACAGCCTTTGAACGTCAAAATCTGCACAAAAATGTGGATTCAACATCATTTTCTGTCAGGTGTTCACACTGTCATGACCTCCTGATGGCAAAGGCAAAAAGCTTTCTCTCTTTGAACGTGGTCAGATTGTTGAGCTGCATAAGTAAGGCCTCTTACAACACGCCATCGCTGCTGAGGTTGGACGCAGTAAGACAGTCATTTGAAATTTCTTACAAGATCCTGAGGGTTATGGAACAAATAGTCAAGCAGTAAAACCCAGAAAAATGTCACTAGTGCAGAGCCGGAGGATCCGATTGGCTGTCCGTCAAGACACGGAACGATCCTCAACCCAAATTAAGGTTGTCACTGGTGCCGACTGCTGCCCAATGGCCATCAGAGGGCATCTGCCAGAGAAGGGCTTTAAGAACAAACAACGTCTTCAAAGGCCTCGTCTCCTTCAACGCCACAAAACTGCCTGTTTGGACTTTGTAAGAGAACGCCGAACATGGGACACTGAAAGGTGGAAGAAAGTTTTATTCTCTGAGAAAAAATGTAACTTTGACGGCCCTGATGGCTTCCAATGTTACTGGCATGACAAGTACGCAGCACAGTGGAGGGGGCGTGGCCATCATGGTCTGGGCTGCTTTTTCCTTCAGTGGAACAACGGAGCTTCAGGTTGTGCAGGGGCATCAAACGGCGGCTGACTATGTGGAGATGTTACAGGGGGCATCCCTCATGACTGAGGGCCCCGGTCTGTGTGGTCATGAATGGGTTTAAAAATACACAAACGCTGCTGTCCACAATGCCCACCTGGCAAAGGAAGGGTCTTTTGGACCATCTTGCATGTTCCCCTGATCTAAATCCAACTGAGAACAACTGGGGATGGATGGCAAGAGAAGCTTACAAAAATGGATATCAGTTCCAGACAGTGAATGCCCTCCGTGAAGTCATCTTCACCACTTGGAGCAACGTTCCCACTAGCCTCCTGGATTTTTCTTTTTTGTTGTATTGTTATTATACTTGAATGGAGCAAGTGTAACACATATAAACAATAATTTCCCCTTGGGATTTAATAAAGTATTCTGATTCTGACATACATAAAATATGAGTGAAAAAAAAGTCTTGTGTACGCAGTTGCATGAATCTTTTACGTTCCTTCAAAGTTGACATTTAACGCCTTCAGTACAGGTTAATGTTTTTGGTAAATATGCATGTGTCCAGATCTGCACCTTTACTTGGAATCTATTATGAATACATATGAATGTGCTTCATCTAGTGAGGCCCCTGACAGATAAAATTATTTGACACAAAAAACAGAATAGAATAGAATAGAATAGATGTTTCTCTTTGTTACAGGAACAATGAAAATCCATTTAGCAGCTGTCTCTGTTTAGCAGTAAACACTGAAAGTGCAGAAAAGACTGTATACAAAATATCACACAGAATACTGAGAAATATAGGGAATATACAAAAACTACAGAGATAAAATATTAAATATACAAATAGTAAAAATTACTACTAAAATATACAAAAAGCTAACTCTACTACAAAAATAAACGTGTACAACATATAAATATATATATAGGTAATAAAGAACATGAGCGAGATTATTGCACTGAGGTAGGTGAGTATTGAATTGTCCATGTAAACTGAGGGTGGTGGTTATTCCTAAGTGAACTTGAATAACTACACATCTTGTCATCAGTTTGTCTACATACGTATGTGGATGTGTGACTATATGCTGGGTGTGTGTCTGTCTTTTTTTAGCCCCCCCCCAGCCCAAAACAAGGTAAACGTATAATAATAACATCTTCAGAATGTATCTCCCCATCTTTCTCCCTTGAGCAAAACAACCCACACCACACACACCTCCTCCACACCTCCTCCCTGCCTCCTCCCCCTGGCGGTGCGCGGAGCGTCCGGGTGTGAAATGTAAAAGGGAGAATGCTGTCGTTCAAACTGTCCCACCGTCCACTGTCTCCCTCTCTCCTTCCCTCACGCTGCCGGTTTCTTCCAGCTACTCTTCCTCATGTTTGTTTCTTACTCTATTTCTGTGTCACCATCTTTCTTCCCCCACCCTTCTCCTCCACCCCTCTCTCTCTTTCAGGTGGGCCGGCTGCTGCAGGTTGCAGGTGCGCAGGACCCCTCAACCAATGAAAAATGAGCGCCGTCGCATGCCGTGACTTTGATGAACCTCACCGTACGTCGGCCTATCACTCTTCTACATTTGGCTTCCCACAGAACCATGCAGTACACACAACACGCAAACGCTTTGGACCAAATATTTGTCTTGTTGAAGGAAGAGGCGACGCTCGGGTAAATACACGGTCAAAAGGGCCTTTTTGTCTGTGTGTGCATGTGTGTGTACTCACATAATACCAAAGAGGATGCCTTTTTTTTCATTTAGATTATTTTAACCCATAAACACTCAAACACCCACCGGTGACCAAAACCATCTACTGATGTAAATATTTCAGATCTGCTGATCCACTAATTCTATCAATCCATGTAAATAATTGGTGTAAAATGCAGTTTGTCATCTTTTCATGGTCATCAGATAAGAACCATTTGGACATTCAGAGGCTCCGTAGTTACTGTGGTAAACATGATCGTCTTCTACAACATTGACTCACCAGTAAAACCCATGCAGTTCGATGAATGACAGTGGATGGAAACACTTGGTTTATGTTCAGTTAATGACAGATTTGACTTAAAATGTTGCTTTGAATTAAATATAGGAAAATACATGATTTTTCACTTAAAAATTCAAAATACAGAGGATAATATGATAATAAATAGTGATAAATCACTTCAGAAAGGTTAAATATAGAGAAAAAATCATTTGGGAACTGCCACAAAAGTAACACTGGGTCTTTATGGGTTAAGGCCCATTTGTTAAACGTAATATGACGTTAAAGTTGACTGAAGCTGAATAAAGTGAACTTTAACAAATGTACTACGGATGCAAATTAACATGACCCCTATAATCTGGCATATACACATCTGTTGCCTCAATACGGATGTTCATTAACCCTTTCATGCATGAAATTACTACAGTAGATGGTTATTCAAGCTTCAGTTAAAGCTACATTACTTGCAGTGATAACTCCAAATCTTAATTGTGACATTATATTTTCTAGTATTTCTTAGACTCTCTTTACTGTAAATGCTGCTGTGACACTTGAATTTCCCCACAGTGGGATAAATAAAGTCTAATCTTATCCTGATATATTGTTTAATCAATCCAGAATAATGTGGTTACAAAGAAATTCTCTAATAATCTATAGTTTAGATCAGGGATGTCAAACTTATTTTAGTTAAAGTGCCACATTCAGCCCAATTTGATCTGAAATGGGCCATACCAGTAAAATAATCAGGATAATAATTATAAATGTCAACTCCTAACTTTTATCTATTTTAGAGTGTAAAAAGTAAAATTATATAATGAAAACATACAAACTATCATTCAAAAAGATGTGAATAACACAAACAACCGTGAACAAACTGAAATTGATTAAGAAAACTAAGTGAATTTTTAACAATCTTATGCCTCAGCTTATCATTTGCATTACAACTTAGAGATGGGAGTGGATCAACAAATGCACAAAACATTTAGTAACAGGCAGAATATTGTTAAAATTGCACTTCTCTTAAGACATTTCAAGGTGTTTTATTTATTCAGGTTATTCAAGTGATAGTTTGTAAATGCAAATAGTTTCATGTAATTTTACTTTTTTACACTAAAACAAAGAGAAACATTTGAAATTGTCATTATTTATAGATTCTTATGATAGTATTTTACTGGTCTCATCCACTTTAGATCAGATTGGGATGAATGTGGCCCCTGAACTCAACTGATTTTTAATGTCGTGAGTGTAACTTTTGCATTTCAAAAATTCATCTCAGGGGCTGGATTTGGCCTTTAGATGAACTGGTCTTGGCCCACAGGCCTTGTTTGACACCTGTGGTTTAGAGAATAGTTTGCTCAGTTTAATCATCTTTTTTTTTTTTTTTTTTGTCATTTGATTTCAGTGACTGAAGTTTCCCAGAATATAATCACTGATTCATCACATTCCCCACAGTGGACGGTTACATTTTACTTTGAAATAATAGGCTTTCTTAAATCAGCAATGTGTTCTCTGTTAGGAAAAGGCTTTACTGATGTGTTTATGCCCCCCCCCAAAAAAAATAAAAAATCTATCATTACACGTTAAACTGTTGATGCATGGAATCCACTGCAATAGCTTCTTATGATAAAGAAATAAGATATTGAAGGTATATTTTCTGTTTTCTGTCATCCTTGCACTTTATTTTTGTATTTGCTGGCGACAACGAAGACATTTCCCCATGGTGGGATCAATAAAGTCTATGTTAAATTAAGTTAAGTTAAGTTTGCTTAACTTAAAATATTTGATTGGACATTTTTTATGTAAAAAAAAAAAAAAAATCACTAGTTTATTACCAATTCATGCATGAAAGTGTTAATGTGCACTGTCCCTACCAAATAAACAGGGGTGTCAAACTCATTTTATTTCAGTTCCCTGTTCAGCCCAACATAATCTGAAGTAGGCTGGACCAGTAAAATTATAACAGCAGAAAAAAGTAAAATTACATTATAATAATGTTTACGTCTCCAAGTTTACAAATGTGCTTTACAACTCACAGATCACACTGGAGCTATAAATACAGAAAACATTTAGTAACAGGCAGAATATTAATATATAAATATATAAAATTACATTTATTTCTCTAAGACATTTCAGGTTGGTCATAATTGTTCAGATAATTAAATTTTTTTGTGGAATTATAGTTTTTTTAAAATGTAAACATTTTCATTTAATTTTACTTTTTTTATACTAAAACAGAGAAAAATGTGGAATTGTCATTATTTATAGATTATAATGATAATACTTTACTGGTCTGATCCACTTGAGATCAAATTGGTCTGTATGTGGAACCTGAACTAAAACAATTTTGACATCCTTGATTGTTAGTGTAATTTTTGCATTTCACAAATTCATCCCAGCCAGATTGAATCCTTTGACAGGACGGTTTTGGCTTATGGGCCAAAGGTTTGACATCTGTGAAATAAACTAATAAAAACATTAAGATGGTTCTTCAAATGTCCACTCTGTTCCTCTTTCATGCCATATTATTTATTTTATTTTTATTTATTCATTTATTTATTTGCACATCATAAACATACCATTCATACCATATTATTTAATTCTTTAGATGCAAAAACATTTAGTAGATGTAACACTATCCACAGGTCACAGTGTATGTGCAGCTAACGCCAATTCCCATGCGTATGTATGTGTGGTGTCTGCCGTATCGGAGCAGATATAAGGGTCTGGGGGCTAATCCCTCCCAGTTGCTCTCTAATCCTGTTCTAATCTCTTTAAAACTCTATCAGCCTCTTAGGACCTCAGTGAAGTTAAACCTTGTCAAGTCACACAGAAGAAAAACACACACACACACACACACACATACCGGTCTACATGAGTGAAATGAGCTTCTCTGCTCTTCTTTAAATGGGATTATGCTGATGTAACAGCAGGGTGTGGGCGAACATGGCTCAATCTCACCGTCTGTATTTCCTCGTCTTTTCACCACCTGCTTCACTCGTCGTCTTCTACTTCCTGAAAAGGGACAAAATGAAGTGAATGTAAAATAGTGGGGCATTTGCAGGATTTGCTGATTTGCATTTTTAGTGAATCTTACAAGTGAATAAGAGCATCTGCTGATAACATGGCAGCATATATTCTCCTTCTTACATTTTTAAATACAGGTCCAAACAATTACCTTTTACCGTTATAGGATTTCCCAGACCACTGCATCTTTAATGAAATAAAGTATAAAGTATATTTCATCTCAAATTTCTTTAAATTTAGAAGTCATTTTACCAGTGAATAAACAATAACACAATGCAATCTTTAACACTGCAAACTGCAGTTAACTACGCTTAATTAAAACCATAACTAATATGTTAAAATATAACTCTAAAACCCTAAAACAGATTCATCTGTGTTCTGGTACAAAATCCTCACAAATAAAACATACCCGGGCCTTATTGTCTGCTTTTTGTACATTCTATGCAAACATCTGTATAAATGAAGTGCCCATTTTCATTATACAAACAGACGCACTCCCTCTAATCCTCTTGCACTCCCCCCCACTTCCCAAACAAAAGCATTACACAAATGAAAAACAAGTGCGAGACAGAAGCAGAGGGAGGGAGGGAGATTTTATTTAAGTGTTCTTGTAAGCCATCTAAGATATTAATGTTGCAAAGCTACTTATCAATATTTAAGAACATAAAAGGAGTGTGAGGGTGGGTGTGTGGTTGTGTAAGTGTGCGTGTGTGTTGGGGGGGTGGGGGCAGAAGGGACCTGCACTCTGTGTGTGTTTGCAGAACTACAGCACAAGAATCACTGTTGGGATGGGGTCTCTCTGACAGTTAGAGAAGAGGAATTGTTCGGTCTCGGTCGTACTAAAAGCTTTAACACGCCCGCAAATATGTGCATACACACGACCTAGCACAGACACACATACATATACATAAAAAGAGGGCTGTTAAGTGTTGGCCAGGATGGTAAATACAACTCCTAATACCCCATAACCACAACATACTTATTTTACGTTGTAGTCAGGATGTACTGATTTATGTATGTATGCATGTATGTATATATGCATCCTATATGTAAAATGTGTTCAATATTTATGTGCAGATGCATAAAAATAAATGTTCATTAACAACCCCTCTAATGTATTTCATAGAGTAACAAGTAAGAAACTGAAATTTTTAATTTTTCATTACAAACAATATTTTTCTTTACTATTAGATAACTTTGAAAGATCAATGCAGGGGGAAAAAACAAATATTTGAGTGGTTTTAATACACTTTTATCAAAAACAGCCCACACTCCAATGCCGCGTTTCCACTACGTGGTATACCAGCTCAACTCGACTCGGCCTTTTTGCATTTCCATTACGAAAAAGGACCTGGAATCTAGTACCCGGTACCAGTTTTTTGGTATCGCCGAAGTTCCAAGTGATACTAAAATGTGACGTGTAAACACTGCAAACCACTGATTGGTCAGACAGTTGCCTCTGTGACCCGCCGGTTTACAAAAAACAGATGCGGAAATTGAAAGTAAATATAGCAGTAGGTTAATCCACATGATAGCCCGCAAAACTACACCATAGTCGGTCAAGGACATTCAGTCCTTGGTGGCCGACGTGAAAATTCAGACGAGACAACACACAATGAGCGAGTTTATCAGCAACTCTGAGCAGACGACACGGAAGTAACGTGCCACACCGCTATGACGTCCAGGCACTCTAAAGTCGGTAGTATCCTGTAATGGAAACAGTCTCCAGGAGCAGTGTCTGGTATCTGAGTCGAGTCAAGCCGAGTCGAGTCGAGCCAGTTCCATGTAGTGGAAACGCGACACGAGTACATCCGTCTGACAAGGCCCTGCAGTCCTGTAACACCAGAAAACTCACCTCTTCATCGTGTAAAAATAAATAAATAAATAAATAAAAAACTCTCTCTGCTTCCACCCCTTTTCTTATAGTTCTGATCCAAAACACCCTTCAGTAGTGCAGTACAGGCTGTCTCAAAAACAAAAAAAATATTATTTTTATTATTTTTATATTTCAAAACAACAACAGAATAAAAATATAGCAACACGCATGCTAGGAGGGTAGGGATCTCATGTATTTCTTACTTTAAAAAAATAACCTTTTAGTCACTTCTGTGCCAAGGGGGAATCAAAGTCTTAACTCCACAGCATTTCACAAAGGTGCATGGCTATGAATTACCTGTTTACTCTAATTTCTCTTAAAATATGTTTCTTGATGACAGTGTTCATCATTTTCTGATAAAGTGCAACAGACACAGGTTAAAAGGCATACAGATGAGGAATACTGAACTGGAACAACTGGTCATATTTACTTGTGCAGGTCAAACCAGACTCAATATCTCACTTCATCCCTGATTTTGCACATTTTGCTCAACTGATCCTTTTCAAAGAATCCATTCAGCAGAGTCTAGGGTCCCTCCCTGCACTGATTCACCCAAATCCTCTGCTTACAAATGGATAATTTCAATTCATTAATTATTTTCCGAACTGTTTAGTCCTCGAGAGGGTCATGGCAACATGTGCAAAGGCAGGGCACATCTTGGACATGTCACCAGGTCATCAGCGCTGTTAACTTTAGCAAGAAATAAATAAATGAAACATAATGAGCATGTTTTGTTTACCTGTAAAATATCACTTCAATGGAATGTGACCAACATTAAAATAAAAGTCAATGTTTAAATGAAATTTGTGCAGCACTACTGGTGGACAAATGCAAAATGGAGTGTTCACATTTTGATATCCACTCTCTCCTCTGAAGTGACTGACAGATCTGAATTTTTAAACATAGACGGCCATTAATCATGTGTGTTACTTAAATTCTTAGAGTTTTCTTGATATTTGAAAATAAATAAATAAATAAATAAAGCTGTAGCATTCCCTGTAGTTTCTGTCCAACCCTGCTGATATAGAAATACATAAAAATAAAAAACTGTCAAAATGAACACATTAATGTGGATTAATCCATCATCATGATTAATCTGATTAAAGATTTTAATGCAATTAACCCATCTGCAATGCAGAATGACTCTGAATGTCACTGGCAATCCATTTTGGCCAGTTTGTTGAAGTAGACTTAGCGTTCCACATGCGCAAATGGACAGTTGATCAGGCTGTGACAGCGAGCAGAACCAACCCATGAAGATGGAAGATGCTAAACAGCACGTTGGCCCACTGGATGGGAAATTTGAGTACAAAAAACCCAAAGACAAAACAGTCAACTGACATAAAGTATTATGCACACTCTGCAGGAAGGAGTTTTCTTTTCACCGAAGCATTTCCAGCTTAAAATACCACATGAACACGAAGCACATGTGAGTTGGAGATTCTACTAGCACTTCGGTTGCCAATATATGTTGCATATATATTCCCGTTTACTTGAGTCTGTTTGCTCATACAAATTGATACATGGTTAATATAGATTAAAAATGAATGATAATCAATCGTGATTAATCAAAATTAATCCATAGCAACTCTGTGATTAATCTGATTAAAAATTTGAATTGTTTGACAGCACTAATAAAAACATACCCTCTGTTGCGGTGATATTTAGGCACCTCCCTACCTCCATTATGCCATCTGTCCATCACCCAAAACCTCCATCTTCTCTGTATTGGACCCTCCCTAAAACATTAGAAACCATCAGGGAGGGTGACGAACGGTCTGCTCACAGGAACAGAATAAAGTACTACAGTATCTCTGGAGAGATGGACAGAAAGGAAGAAGTGACGTTAAGCAGTATTATAAAAATAGGACCAGTGTCCCTGTATCTCACCGGCATGCTCTGTCAAGAATCAATAACAAGTTGAATTTGTGAGGTTGTCAGGTTCTGCCGCTATGTTAGAGTCCTGTGGTCTTGATGCAGGAGATCAATCTCCCAATAGAAGTGGGTGGTACTTTCACTGGAGGAGAACTCAACTAATTAAATCAAAGTCCATATATGACTTCCTATCAGTGCTCAATAGTAACTATATTGATATCTCTAACCATTTCCCTGTCATTTCCGTGTTTTAAACCATCAAAATATGGCCCATTATAAGTACAGGCACATTTTTGCTATTTCTAAATAAAAAAAATAAAAATCTAAATTTCTCAAAACTGTGAAAAAGTTAGTTGACATTGTCCCAAGGAAGCTACAAATAAAATCTGAAATGATCCAGCCAGTTGTTTAGTAAGTGAGATGTTTGAAGAAATTGCTAACAAAAACGAAGATGACGACGAAGACGATGAAGACGATGATGGCGACTACAGCGGACACAGCACTTTCATAATAGGTCATGACCTATCAGCCAGTGTGCTAAAAATCACTTATTATTCTCTTCTTCAACCCACAAAAAGCTCCATCCACTAAAAGCCTTCAATCCAATATTTAGTATGTGTTACAGGAAACAAAGACATTAAAGGGTGAACAGCGTGAGCTACACTCCGCAGGTGTTTGCCACCTCTGCAACTCGAATACATTACAGCAGCACATGCGCACACACACACACACACGCACACACGCGCACACACAGCCACCTCTTCCACCCCGCGGCCATCATTTAGTGGTTTGTGTTCAGAAAGTGTTTTGGATGTGTAACACTCGAGATGACACGGAAAGACACAGGAAGACAGAACACTGTCCAGAGGTCACTGTGTGTGTGTGTGTGTGTGTGTGTGTGTGTGTGTGCGTGTGTGTGTGTGTGTGCGTGTGTGTTTGTGTGTGTGTGCGTGCGCGTGTGTGTATGTGAGTGAGAGAGAGTGTGTGTGAGAGATAGACACCAAGACAAACCAGGAAAGTA
>JAPQRP010000005.1:46478522-46491940 GCA_037367295.1 Apogon hyalosoma
ATATATATATATATATGGAGTTGGTGTATTTGTTAGTAACAGAGACACAAAACATGTGAAGGCCCAGAATGAGCAAATGAAACTACATCACTCTTCGAAAACTTTTTTTTGAATAGGTATCAAATGGAGAGAGCACCTAGTGGCCGTTAGTGGTATTACATTAAGATACTTCTGTATGGCCTCGGCCTCTTCTTTCTTGACCCCCCTCCCTCCCTCTGTCTCTCCTTGACTGCTCCCCAGTGGGGCTATCATTCTGAAGCCTTGTCAATATGACCAGTCAACTGAACAAAAAGAACAACTGACCAATTGAAGCATTTTGACTCTTAATCCTTCCCCTCCACACACCCCTCACCTCCCCTCCACTCCCTTTCATCTACACCTCCTCCCCTCCTCTATCCCAGCCTCCCCCTTCCTCTTTTTTTTTTTCACTTAATTAAGTCGCCAAGTGGCTGTCAGGAATAATTTTTTGCTACTGCGCGGGGCCGAGGGCCGTGGTGGACTTGACATTTGATAATATTGCGTCTCCACGTTGATTGAAATTGATTTTAGGGGGAGAGAGGCCCCTTGCTCGCTGCCGCTGTGATCGTTTGACAACTCTCAGCCAATCAGCCCCAAGGACAGCCCGTGGACCCCTCGTCTTTGGCGTGGCAACTCATACTCCTACGAATGATGGCCATGTGTTTGTGTGGGAAAGTGTGTATGTGTTTGTGTGTGTCGGAATACCAAGGCTCGGACATGGAGTACCGTCGCAGGGTCATGGAACTGGCAGTCACATTTCCCATAAATCAGTTGGGCAGTGTGGAAGGAAATTTGCGAATCTGAGTGTGTGCCTGTTCCCTTAAGGGTTTTATATATATATATATATATACATATATATATATATATATACACACACACACACACACACACACACACACACACAAATATATATGTGTGTGCTTGTTAGTTTGCCGCTACATTTGATTAGGCACACAACTGATGCACACACAGACACACACAATTTTTATTTTGTGTCTTTTCTGAGCAACCTCTGCCCCCTTCAGCTATGTTTTCCCTCACTAGATAATAGAGGGTATAATGTTAGATGCAAATGACTGTTTTAATTGTTGCCTTATTAGTGGGGAGTGGGGGTATTAACTAAAGAACATCATGATAAAATGCCACTCAAAAGCAAGCTGCAGTCAGAATCAATCAAGGTAATTAATTACAAACAGCACCATTAGTGTTTCCATAATGTTTACAATCAGACTTCACAACACTTTCACTTCACCTTTCTCTAAGGCTGAAAACCTAAACCTGCGGCCTCGTCTCCTGCACAGACGATCCGCAACATTTTTACTGCTATCTTTTTATGAGCTGTCCTCCCAGGGCAAAAACTTAATTATTTTTGTTATTTTTTTAAGATAAAGTATTTTGGAGCACCATGCCTGAGGAGGTCAGACTGGAACAGAGAAGTTTTAATGACCTCAAATGGTGACTAAAACTATAATCAGGCTTTGATTTAATTAGTTTTGACTTTGTTAGAATTAGTTGGGGTATATTATTTTGCTTTTAATTATAATTATATCACAAAGTGTCTATTATTATTATTATTATTATTATTATTATTATTATTATTATATATTCTTTAACTTTTTATCTTACTGGCATTTATTTATTACTATTTTTATGTATATTGTCACATCAACAAAGCTTGCATTACCGTGGAGGATCCTCATCAAGCATCTAATGAAGATGGCAATGTTTAATCAAAACAGTACATTGAAATATGTTAGAGTTAAATTACAGCTTTAAGGTTTTCTGCCTCATCTCTTCTCATTCATCCATTCATTCATTTTCTGAACTGCTTATCCCCACAACCTTCTTGTGAGGTGAGAGGGAAGGAGGAGATACAGACGCCTCATGTCCACTCAGATAACTTAAATCACTATATTCAGAGTATATGATGGATTTCCTTTGCACAGTTGGTAAACGATGAGTGATCACTGACGTTCGCTGCAGTTTTTGGATGTACAAATTGACCATCCCATCCAAATCAGCATTCTATCTGCTAGTTTTCAGTTTTATTCTCACTTTTCTTTCATGTGATATTTTCTTTCTCACCATTTTATGACTCTGTACTTCCAGAGCATATTAAAGTTTTTTCTCCTTTTTTTTTATTTTTCTGCCCATTACATTGTAAAATGCAATATCTCAGTAGTGGCAGTCACAAACACTCACTTTAACACTAAAAAGATTTGGTGGCCAAAGGTCAAGGTAACTGCATGAAAGATTATGATGTAAGGATAGAGTTTATCTTAGATATAGAACTGAAGTTTTTCCTTAAATATTACCTACCCCTCCTCTTAACCTACAATGGAACTAATACATCACCACTATTAAAAACCCAGCTGCATTTTGAACTGCATGAATAGCGTTTGTTTTTCATCCCTCATACTTCACCATATACGTTGGGTCCATGACTGATTCCCAGTCAGCCTTTTTGGAATCCTCATTTGCTCCTGTTTTAATTGGGTTATGGGTGTTCCTTTTGCTTGTCTCTGTCTCTTATCCGAGAGCCGTTCCATATTCCTGATGAGGTTCGGTCTTCTAACCCCCTTTTTTCTGGCACTCTAATCGCCTCCTACTGCTTCAGGCAACAGACAAACTGTACCAGACACACACAGAGGGGGAATTGCTTTTATTTTGGAGGAGCTTTTCTAAATTAATTGTGGTTTTTTTATTCACCAGTGGTTAACTACAATGTTTGCTCTGGCAGCATGGCCTAGATAAAAGGCACTAAAAAATGGAAAATGAGGATGAACGGAAGTAATTTGATAACTGTAGTCAGCTTGATGCAGTTAAGACTTTCTGAATCATTGCAGGACACAAAAAGTCCATTCAGGCCAAGGTGAAGATTGATTCATTCTTTAACTCTTACAGACCTAGAACTATTTTTGTGGTGAATTCCAAATTATTCGTCACATCTAACTGTTATTAAGTTGTTCATCACCATTTATTAAGATTTTATCCTCTGCATTGTGCGTTTTTCATCAAAACTCAGGTATTTTCCTATAATTAATTCACTGACCATGTAGATGTTCATAGAAGCTCAGAGGAAATTTAAAGGCTTTTATGAGAACAGCAAAAGAAAAAAAGGACTTTTTCAGCTAAATCTATCATTAACTAAACATAAAAACAACTGTCTGTGACCACTGTCATTTGTTAAGCTGTATGGGTTTTACTGGTGAATCAATGTTGTAGAAAATGGCAGTGTTTCCATTTTCACTACGGAGCCTCTGAACATCCAAAAAGGCAAATCTGATGCTGTTGAAAAGCTCAGACACTGTGTATGCTACTGGTGTGTCTTTTTTCATCATATAGAACATAAAACCAAATTTCATTGCATAGTACAATGGTATTCTGCAATGACAACAAAAGCCTATTCTATTCTATTCTATTCTATTCTATTCTATTCTATTCTATTCTATTCTATTCTATTCTATTCTATTCTGTTCTATTCTATTCTATTCTATTCTATTCTATTCTATTCTATTTTATTCTATTCTGGTTGCTGGTGGATGTTTGGGTCTTTTCAGGTTATTCTACATCTTCTAAAAGCCAGGATTACCAATCTGATGAAGACTTCTACATAAAATCCAGCCAATTTCACATCCCCTATAACCCAACTTTACCTCATCATCTTTGCATTTTCCTCTTTCCATCCTCTCATCTCCTCTGTATTCTCCTTTCTGCTTCATCTGCCTCCCCTCCCCTCCCCTCCCTCCCTTGTGCTCAGCCCTCTTGTCCAACAACCCAGCTATTAACCTCTGGCCTCGTGTCTCTCCTCCCATCACCACTGCAGTAATTAGGAGGTCAATCCTACACTCCTCTATCATTTATCCTGACATAAACACATACACAGTTTTATTCAGAGTCTCTGATTGCTCACAACATGATAGATTTGTTGTGTTACCTCGGCCACGATAACAAGCAGTTGCAGTCCCATTAACAGCAAAAGTTAGGATGGAAAAATTAAAAGCTACAAAATTAATTTAAAGTTACATATCTTTCTATTGCCTGACTAATTTATGATAATGACTTGAGCTTTAAAAACATCTAATGAACTCTTAAGAACATTACAAAATAGCTTTTGTTCCACATATTGCAGTCTGCAGTGTCAGATATTACACAGATTCCCAAAGCTTTTCCCTGTCATTATAACACAGCACCTGCACAGCAGCACCAAAACCAGAGAAACAGAAACCTCTGCTGAGATTCCTCTACCACTCCAGGGAGAAATGACACCATATTAACCAAAATAGACAGTGTCATTTCTGAAGAAAAAAAAGGTTATGGTAGGTATTCACAAAATTGGAACTGTGTGCTGTCCTCTTCAGTGAGCTAGTCATTTCCTGTGTTTATTTTCTCAAAAGAGTAAAGATGCAAGTCTGTTATTATGAAAATGAAACTCATATTTTATTGAAATATCAAACAAAGCACAAAAATCTACACAAATTCCTACTTAAAAATGCACATCGATGGACACTTGACACATTTATGGACAGCAAACCCTGAGCTGATATTGCAATAACATATTTTTCTATGAGGTCTGTATAATATTTATCATGTGTAATGGGGGTTTTCTTACCACGGGTGTGTGCAATATTTACATGTAATATATTGATACATTGATTACAGATGGTGTAGTTTTTGTTATGTGTGTTGTTTTAAAATAACTGTGGAGTCCAGAATTTTGTGCACACATTTCCCTAAATCCATATGACATGACATGATGTGATATGATCTGATGAGATATGATATGATATGATATGATATGATACGATACTATACGATACGATACGCTACGATACGATACGATACGATACAATACAATACGATACGATACAATACAGGGCATTAACAGAAAAACCTGTTTGTCAAAAAGTCGACGTCTGTTGCACAAGTCAAATAATTCCACAAAAGAGGGTTGGAAAAAAAAAAAAAGACCCGTGCATCAGTAGTGCAAGCCCAAAACTAAAGGAAGAAGATGACTCAGAGTAGGATTACTAAATTGATTGTGATCTAGAAAAAATATCACCTAAGTAAAGTTCTGTGAACCATGCAAGCACAATCAATTATAACCAATTATTTAATAATTTGGACAGCCATTGTGTTTTGATTATTGTGTTCATTTATTTCCTGAAGACAATGCGCTCTTTTCTCAAACATGCTGTGCATCTTGGCTGCCACTGTCTTAACCTTTTCCCACTTTATGTTGTTCACTTAAATTTAAAAGAAAATTCAAGGTGTTAGCCCATGTTTTGTTTTGGTTAAAAGGTCTGAGAAGGACTGTTGATGCTTGTGTCCTGCAAGTTTTTTATTCTGCACTTTACTGTACATTGTTAATGTTACAGTGAACGTTAGTACAAGTTGCTCATTGTTGAACGGCTGTGTGTCTGTGTTGTTCCTCTGCTGTCAATGTGATGATGTCATCATATGACTAGTTGACTCGACTTCGATTTTATTGACAAATAAGTTGATCTGAAAAAATCTGAAGTCAGTAATGCCCTAATACGATACAATACGACATGATACAATTTTCGATATGACATATCATCATGCAAGTAAAGAAGTCAAACCCCTTCTTGTTATGCCCCACTGGACACATCTATACAGCTGTCTATGGTGAAACACACCAATTTTAAAGAAGTATGAAGTGAAATGTGCCAAGGCAACATCTCTTTTGGTGTTTTTGGTGTGTATCACATTAAACGAAAGATATGATTCACTTAGTATCACACAAAACATACCATCTTTACCACAAATTACAACTTTCTTAACATGCAAAACGATCTTTTAAATTAAGAGATATATGTATCATGTGTCATATAAATCAATGGTAACAATTCAAATGAAATTTAAAAAAAAAACAAAAACTAAAGGGGTGGGACTTCATGTTTGTATTAGATTTTTTTCCCACCAGCACAGATTGTCTCTATTAAATAGATCAAACCAAGCTGAAGTAAAGTGGTATGCATTTCTAATACCTTTCCATTTATGCTCTGTAAACACTAATGTGGATATTATGCAAAACAAATATTTGTCTCCATAATGTGGCCTCGTGTCAGATGTAAAACATGTTTTACATCACTAAAATACAGGGTTTTTTTTAAAGACACCTGCTGAATTGAAGATTTTTTACAATCCCAGTGGTGTATCGTGATGGCATCATGTCTGCTGTTGCTTTGTGAAATGAATAGATTAGATGATTACGCTAGATTACAATTTATTGATCCCACAACAGGGAAATTAACTAGTCAAGGCAGCAACAGAATAAAGTGCAAGGAAAAAATGGATTAATATGGCCCAGAAACATCAAATACAGGTCATAAAGGTGTATAAGTTAGTGTATTATCAACAATAGACCACAGTCACATGTACTAACGTTGAGACTAAATCTATATAATATCAATTATACAGTTCGACAACCCAAACCAACACTAGGGGCGGCCATTGCTCAGGTGGTAGAGCGAGTCGTCCAATAACCGAAGGGTTGGCGGTTCGAATCCCGCTCTGTCCCAGTCTTGCTGTTGTGTCCTTGGGCAAGACACTCCATCCTCCTTGCCTCCAGCGTTGCTACTCACACTGGTGTATGGATGCGTGTGAATGCTCGGTGGTGGTCAGAGGGGCCGTAGGCGCAAAATGGCTGCCACGCTTCTGTCAGCCTGCCCCAGGGCAGCTGTGGCTGCAGATGTAGTTTACCACCACCAAAGTGTGAATGTGTGAGTGAATGAATAATGGATCCACTGTACGCGCTTTGAGTATGCATTCATAGAAAAGTGCTATATAAATCTAATCCATTATAATTATTATTACTTGTAAGTTAACTTTATAACTTGTCATTGCTGCTCAGTGTCATTGCAGACTAAGACCTCTACATCTGCTCAATCCAATATTAACTGAAGGCCACTTTCTACAAAGTCCAGTGCAAGTGTTTGCACTGGGTTGTAGTCTATGTTGTGTTGTATGTATAGAGATATCCTGTAAAATGAAGCATGTATGGAAACAATAAAAAAAAAAAAAAAAAGCCAGAAAATGCCAATATAGTCAAGTGAAAAAGTAGGTGGAGCTTACTAATACCCCTGCCCGGTCGCACAACCTTGCCCCTGCTGCTCACTGATACCACTGAAACTCTACACTTTCAATATCTTTAAAAGTCTTTTCATAATTTAAAATTTGAAAGACACATGTAAAGAATTTGTGTGTGAAATTTGAAAAGAACTGGGTGAATAGTGTCTGAGAAATTGGTTGGACAAATTTTCTAAGTTGAAATTTTGAAATATTTATTTAAAAAAATCCCCAAATTGAAATTCAGCAATCAAACTATGGACTGCACCTCTACTAGTGGTAAATAACATGTGTGTGAAATTTGAAAAGAATCAGGTGAATAATATGCAAGATTTGTAAGTTGAAATTTTCAGAAATTTGTAAAAAATAAAATAAAAAAAATAAAATCCCAAAATTGAAATTCAGCCATCAAACTGTGCACTGTACCTCTCCTAGTAATAAAGACAATGTGTGTGAAATTCTGAACAGAACTGGGTGGATAATGTCAGAGAAATTGGTTGGACAAATTTTCTAAGTTGAAATTTTGAAAAATGTGTAGATTAAAAAAATTCCAAAATTAAAATTTGGTGAACAACCTGTGCACTGTACCTCTACTAGGGATAAAGTACGTGTGTGAAATTTGAAAAGAATCAGGTGAATAGTGTCCGAGAAATGGCAAGGAAAAAAAATCTCAGACGGGTGGACGTAATTCCTGGTATATCTATATACAGGGTTCCGACGGGTTTCTACAAGTTAAATTTAATATTTTTAAAATCTTTTTAAGATGACTTAGTATGAATTTAATGCTTATTTTATGGCCATACTGGCAAAAATTTGTGACTTCTAGAATTAGAATTTTAGAAAAAATGTATTTATTTACTCCAACGCCATGATTCTCACTGTTCCAAGTCATTTCTCACCAGGGGCTGCAAAGTTAGCGATAACTGGTTCCTAATTTCAATATAAATTGTCAGGTTGGAACTGAATAGACTAACGTTACTTTCTTTGCAGTTTGGACATTTCACAAACACATTTAAACACATTTATGGCAGTACATGGCAACATAACTTAAAGAAATTGTATGTAGGACTGTGGCCAAAACTGGTACTGCAATCACATTCAAAATACTGTAGAGTGGGGTATTCCCTCCCCCTCCCCTGAGACTAGGGGTGGCCAGATCCAGCATGAGCATCTACTACAAGGAGCTACCATGGAAAGTGATGAATCTACACTGATATTTATACCGGGCTGCGGTCTCTTCACCCGGTCCCAGGCCGTGGTCTGTTCAGCCAGGCCCAGCCCCAGGAGAAGAGACCACGGGCCACGGGAGACCACGGAAGAGCCGGTGTCAGTCTTCAAATTCTTCTCCACTTTCAACTGTATCCATCTTTCAAAAGCATCTCCTATACATATCCTTGTTTTGTTTCTCACTTTGTCACGATGTATTAGGGAATAATAAGAGGCCTTTTAGGTTTACAAATGTCAGACATTTGTGATCAGAAATGTTCCAACTTACAGCTCAGTGGGAACTGGCAACCTGGATGCCCAAATACTGACTTCATGATTGGTGATGGGTGGAGCATCAGACCAAAACACAAAATGACAACATAAACATTACTTGTGGGCTGCCACTTAGCTTTTCAAATGTGAATATTCTGGCTGGATTACTACTGTCAGTGATATTGAACATGATTCCTTAATGTCTGTTGTCATTCAGGGCCATTTTATGATTACTTGCAACATAATTCTTACATAAAGCTCCATTAAGACCTGCTGCATCAAATTAATACCTTTAAAAGACTTTTATAAGGTATTAAATGCAGATTTGTAAATTCAAGATGTTTAAGATTTTTTAAGACCCTGCAGGAACCCTGTATATATAAAGTATAAAACATATCTACATTGGTACAGACAAGGCATTAACAGTGTAAAAGACATCATTAATTACACTGAATGAAAGGTTTCCTCCTCACATAAAACAACTTCATTCAGATACTGTCACACACCAGCATCAGATGAGTTTTGATTGCTGCGTATATTATCTAACTACTCACTTTAAAGTGTGTCTGTCTACATGTAAAAACATGCACAGACACACACAGACACTGCTGGGTTGACGGCATCAGGCAATGAGCTGTCAGAGCAGTGCGCTTTCTCACAGGTCACTGGCCGATCCCTGTCCGTCTCTTTACCTTTCCCTCTGTTCATCTTCCTCCCTCCTCCTCCTCGCCTCCCCTGTGTCTCATTAACACAACATACAATTAAAGTGCGTGTATCAGTGTCAGACCCCTGCTATTAGCACCTCAGCCCAAATGGCACTTGGCAGGAGCTGAATCGCAGTTTCCTCCTCCCAGTCAAACAATTAAAGGCCTCACACACACAATCAACGCCAAAACCCGTTAGCACCTAATTAGCTTGACACAGCAGTGTACATACAGTGTGGCTGCGGTGTTTGTATGTGGAGTGATACTGTCCAGCAGCTGGTATTCAGACACTGAACAGGCAATTCTATTTTATTGATTTGAGCAGGTTCTGTTGTTTTTAGAAAATATGGTTTGATTATTAAGGATCATGGACTCACAAATGTCAAGTCAAACAAAAATCTACCAATGGCTGACTACTAACTAGTTCTGTAATGTTCAAACTATGGGATACTTCTGAGATGTCATTTTTACATTTTTTCTGGCAACAAAAATAACGGCTGTAACATTTACAAAAAGATAGACTTAGCTTTTTATGTTATTATTCCTATTAATAAGGAAAATAAATAAGAAAAACAGAAAAGTGCTTGAAAATGAGCTGCTGCTGTGCATATTTCAGCATCAAGGGGAGACAGAATTATTATTATTATTAAATTAATTAAATTATTTCACAGAAGTTTGTATTAACAGTTTTTTCTCTTCTTTAAGCAAAAGTGAGTGAAGTTAATGTCATTGCAACTTTATTTCAGTGGTGATGGAAAGAATTAATACATGCCAGAATCATTATTGTTAAAATGTATTGACATGAAATGCCCTTATGCATGTATCGGAAATAGCTTATGTTATTCATTAATCATCATGATATAAACACAGAAACACAGATATGAAGATTCCAAAGTAACAGCCCTGCCTTTTTATAGCTGATGAATGTTAAGAAGTACTGATTAAGTTTACTTAAGTTGGGCTTGGCAAGAATTAACTGAACATTTTGCATTTATTGTCATTGGCTGAGTGAGACTGAGAGGAAATGTAATTAATTCATGCCAGAGATGATAAAGCATCATCTTGACGTTTCCAGAAATATTAGATTAAATTAGATTAGATCAGATTAGATTAGATTGAATTAGACTTTATTGATCCCACAATGGGGAAATTCAATGGTCAAGGCAGCAACAGAATGAAGTGCAAGAAAAAATGTGCATGTATAAAGAAAATTGCAGGGACGGAAGACAGTATTTTAGGTTGTTGCATTGAACCTGACCCTGGTTATGGCAAAATTATAATATTTAAATTCTTGTCTTGAGTGTATACATTACTGACTATATATTATATATTATTTTCAGATGATTATAAAGCCAGTTACCTAGAATATACAGTTTTTTCCCAAAAACTAGCATCACACTGATCCTTTTTTTTTTTTTATTAATGTTGTTCAAGTCCCAGCTGCGTGCGCGTGCACACACACACACACACACACACACACGCACACACACACACACACACCTAATTCAACTACGGATATAAGAAAAGACATTTTAAGAACTCATTGCAATAATTTTTATACAAAAATTTAATTCTGACGAGCACAAAGTGGATTAAAACAGTTGACTCAATGTAACCAGTCTGCAGTAACACACACACTTGATCCACACACACACACACATCACACCCTCTACCACATGCAGCAGTAAATATCTGAAATCTAAATCCTCTTCACAGCATTGCCTAATTACTCCCAACAACATGGTAGCTGATTAACTTGTAATTGCTGCTCTGAACACAGCCTGTCCCTCTCTTCTCGTTAGGGTTATTACTGACTATAATTACCGCTAATGTGCAGAATCCAACACACATACACACGCAACCTTCACATGTATGCGAACATATGTGCAGATGGAAGCTCGTGCGCAGGTGCCTGAGCACGAGCTTCGCCCTCACAACACACTCAGGCACGGAATTCACCAGGAGGATACTTACTTTCTTGGAAACTGTGACTGGTGCACAAAGCAATAACAGTGAAATTTAGGCAACTAAATTCATTTTCAGTATGTTGCCTCATTTAACCAATGCAGATCACAGCAGCCAGAACTGTGTAATGGTCTTAATATGTCACTTAGGTGTCTCGTAGGTACCCTTTGAACCCCTTCGCATCCCAAAATTTGACATGTTTTGTCCCTCGCTCCTGTGAGTGATCTATACCGCAGTGTAAAACTCACTGCTGTTGACTTGCAGCTCTTGTTTTCTTGGAGATGCAACTTTTAATTTTATTTTGCATGAACTGTAATAAAGAAAATAAACAAACTAGCTTTTTTTTCTGTGCTTCCAGTTGAATTCACATTAAAGCTGTGAAAAAAAATCCAGAAATATTTTAACCCATAAAGACCCAGTGCTGCTTTTGTGGCAGTGCGCAAATTATTTTTTTTCTTTTTTTTTTTTTTAAACCTTTCTTTAGTGACTGCTTACTCTAATATCATGCTCTGTATTTTCCATTTTAAAATCAGGTATTAACAGTAGCAGCACAACACTGAATATATGCATAGTAATAACAATGACTATGAAAACAGCAGTGAAAAAAATAATAAATAATAATAAATAATTGTCTAGTAGTAAGAATATAATATGCCTCATATCGTGTTCTAACAAATAGTAATAACAATAATATGAATGATAATAGTAATAGTAGTTGCAACAATTATATATAAGTAAATAAGCAAGTAGTAAGTAATATAAGTAACATGTTAAGACCTAGTGCTGCTTTTGTGGCAGTTCCCTAATGATTTTTTCTGTATTTCTAACCTTTTTTAAGTGACTTATCACTGGTTACTTTAATATTATGCTCTGGGTTTTGCATTTTAAAGTGAAAATCAGGTATTTTCCTATATTTAATGTACTGATAATGTAGATTTTCATTAAAGCTCAGATTAAAGTTGAGGGTTATTGCATTCAAAACAGAGAAAACTGAAGAAAAAGATAACTCTTTCAGCAAAATATATAGCTAATTGAACATTAAATAAGTGTCTCCATCCACTGTCCTTTATCAAACTCTGTAGGTTTTACTGGTGAATCAATGTTGTAGAGGAGGATGGTGTTTCCACGGTAACTACCAAGCCTCTGACCGTCCAAATGGGTCATATCTGATGACCATGAAAAGATGACAAACTGTATTTTACACCAATTACTGACAAGTATTGATATGGTTAGTGGATGAACAGGTATTAAACATTTAATCAGTTTAATTCAATTGATATCAGTGAATTATTTCAATCGCCGGTGGATGTTTGGGTCTTTATGGGTTAACACAACACAAACAAGTATCTCTGAGTGTGTTTACGGCACTTGGCATTAATATTCATCCCAAAATAATCTGCAAACAAATGATCATAAAAATGTGTTTTCCATGTTTTTTGGGGGTGTTTTAAGCATCTCCTGTCATTGCTGAGATCATATCCTAAATTGTTTTTGATATTGTGCCGGAAATCAGATAAGTAGGGACATATGTTTTGTATTTCCATAAAAGCAACATTTGTAGAATTAACTATCTGCTTGTGAGACCTAAACACGAAATCTAAAAAAATGCTCATCTTTTTATGGAGTTTTAGAGTCTGCGCTGCTTCTGCAAACTAGAACAAATTAAATGTAATGACATTTATCCCCTTTACATGAATGCAAAGGTATATAGTTAAGGAATTTTCAATAGTTTTTATTTTCATTTAGTCTTTTTTTAGTTTAGGTAGTTTTATAAGTGGATAAAGAATTTTAGTTTCATCTTTCTTTTGACAAACTCACTACTTTTATTTGAGTTTGTGTTAAGTTTAGTATTTAGGTTAAGCTTTCCACGTACCATTAGGAAAGCATTTATATTTTTATAGAAGCTGAAAAAAAGCTATTGTTTATTTAAGGACCCACTATATTTATATCAGCCATTAACACAGAGGGAAAATTAAAATGGTTTTGCTTTGTTTTAGTTTTCATTGACTTTACAGCATCAATTTACAGACTAAAACAACGAATCTAAATACCAAAACCTCTATTATTAAGGCTTTTTGAGCTAAAGTCTTTGGCTACATTAACTTTGTTTTTCCAGGGTTGAAATGACAATATATATTTATTTTGCATTCTCTTTCCTTC
>JAPQRP010000005.1:46495198-46515651 GCA_037367295.1 Apogon hyalosoma
ATATATAAAGCCCCCACCCTCCATGTTTTTCTGGATCCACCACAGACAGTCTATCACCATGATCAGTCACAAATAAAAAGGTGGCTTTAATAATTTTTTTTTTCTTTGCATTGTGGTGTCAGTTGCACAAAAAATTAACGTCAAGATGAAATGATGTACAAAAAGTGCAAAGAGTGTTTAATTAACCCATAAAGACCCAAATATCCACTGTCGACCAACACCGTCTACTGATAGAAAATGTCTATTAATTTATAATCCATGCAAACAATTGTTGTAAAATGCAGTTTGTCATCTTTTCATGGTCATCAGATATGACCCATTTGGATGGGTCCGTAGTGGCTCCGTAGTGAACGTAGACACACTATCACCTTCTGGAACATTGATTCACCAGTAAAACCCATGGAGTTTGAGCAATGATAGTGGATGGACACACTTGGTTTTACGTTCAGTTAATGATATATTTTACTGAAAAAGTCACGTTTTCTTCTGTTTTCTCTATTCTTGATATAATAACTCTCAACTTTAATCTGAGCTTTAATGAACTTCTATATGATACGTAAATTAAATATAAGAAAATATCAAATTTTCACTGAAAGAAAGCAAAATAAATGCAGGTTAAATGTAAAAAAAATTTAAAAAAAAGCAAAAAGAACAACTAAAAAGTACCTTAACAATAATAAAAAGTCAGTGTATAAAACAGTACTGATGTTAGTTGGTTATAAAGTGCAGAAAAAGTAAAGTGTAGTGAATAGGCTACTGAATGCCTGCATTAGAAAATGGAATAAAGAAGATTAAACACTGATGAAAACACAATTATTTCTTGTTACATTTGTACATTTTTTTTATACTACTTTTAGATTTTAAAAAATGGTGCCTTGTTGTACAGTGCATCTCTAATTTGCACATATGTCTATTGCACATTATTTTTTTTAAATATATGTCTATTCTTTTGTCATTGCACAACCTGTGTAATGTTAATAAAGCCTATTCTATTCTATTCTATTCTATTCTCCAAAGTCTCCATAAATCTTACCTTTAAAACCTTTAAAAAAAATACTATCTCTATATTAGGGTTACACTTAGAGATGTCAGTAGTGGTCCTCACAAGTATAGATGCACAATGTGTGTGTGGGTGTGTGTTTGTAGGGGAGATGATGGGTGATGGAGGGGCTCCATGCTCCATAGGGGGGCAAATGGAACATACGGAGCACCAGACCTCCCCTACTGCTGTACTACATACACACACACACACACACACACACACACACACACACACACACGCACACACGCACACACACACAGCCATTTTATTTTCATTTATTAATTCAAAAAAAGAAAGAAAAGTTTATTTCCCCTCCTCAACAGCTGACAGGTTTAAATAATAGAGTGAATGTCTTCTGGAGGATGTGCAACAGAAGAACGGGGAAACACAAAGGAAATAGTTTTGTGTTCATATTCATCAGCAGATATGAAAAAGTACAGAGAGTTATTCATTTATTTTGTTTGGTTTTATTCTTGAGGGCTCCAAAGGACATTGACCACAGCATCTGCGATATCCCATGAGTTTCTTTCCGTTCTTACCTCTGCGAGTGGTTGTTGTAAAAGGGAAATACCAGCTATAAAAAATTAAGACCTCATACCATTAATGCACTCTGTAACATTTACAAAGCTTTTAACATTAATGTACTTTATTTTAGTTGTAGAAGTTATGGGGTTTGTTTCTAAAAGTACAGAAATACAAGTTTGGTAAGACGGTTTAAAAGTCATAAGTGAATTGGATTTTATTAATTATAGTAAGAGTCCAACTGTGTTTTGTTGGGTTCTTTTTGTTTTTTTTTGTGAATTACCCTATGATGCACATCAGTCAGAGTGTAATCTCTCGCCTCTTTAGATGATCGCAGTTTTCATTTCCTAATTGAGAGATGGATGGATTGTGGGATAGAAGGACACTGGTGTACTTTTCTTTCATAATAGCCTTTTTATTTTGTTTCCTATTTCTTTTCCTCCCTCAGTTTCCCCCATGTATTCTGCAGTTACAGTGTTCACAGACTCCTGGATTTGGAACATTGCATTGCGGGATAGCACAGTTAGCAGCCCTACTTAGGCGAGTCAAGCCCCTTTTAAAACACCCCCCCAAAAGGCGATTGGAAATCCCTCTCAGACCAAATCTTCTAAAGCGATGCTCTTCTCTCCTTTCACAAAATCAAGCAATTCCAGGGTTAAAGGGAATATGAAAATATTAAAAAAAATTAAGCTGCTCTTTAGTGTTTTAATGTGTGACAAAAAAATTGGAGATAGAAGTAGTAGAGTTCTTATAAGTAGATGTGAATCTGCTGCAAAAAAAAGCTATAATTACAGCGAGTCTTAGTGTTTAGCATTTACTGACACACTCTATAATGTAAATTTGCATTTTACTGTTTACTGTTAACATACAATATTCCACTTAAATTCTGAATTTGATACAGGACAACACATTTCACTTGAATATTCCCAAGTTATTTTAATGATTAATGCTGAAGATGTGCAATATGGCATTGTTAAAAATTGCAGATTTCTTTCTTCTATTCCTATTTTATGTTTCACAAAAGTATATTTTCTGTTTTCCGCTGTTCTGCCATAGTCGGATCAGTAAAATCTTATCTTATTGATCCTTACCTTATCTACCCTTACCTTATCTTATTTACCCTTACCTTACCTTACCTTATATTATCTTCCAGTACCTTATTTATGTATCTGTATTATAAAACCCAAGAGGCCTCGTGTGTGAGTGTGTATGTGTGTCTGGGGATTCACACAAAATCTGGAAAGAGCTGACTACTGCAGTTTACTTATATATATATATACAATACTTATATATTTTTGGTCTAGAAAGAGACTAGCGAAAATGGCAAGTTGATAAGGTAAATATTTTGGGAGGTATTAGTAATACAGTAGTCTTACAATCATATTGCTATACCCAGAATGCTTTGGTGGTGACTCCTGGACAAATATGGTACAGCATGCACAAATACACAACAGCATACAAACTACCAGATCTAGAACCCGTGGATCCCCATGGGTCAACGCGCTAGTCTTATTTGTTCTTGCGTCTCATTTCTTAACTCTTGCCTGAGTTGTGTCAGCTCTAGGTTTCATCTGCAAAAAAACTAGCTGACAGTTTACAAGGCTGAGTTGAAGATACATGCCGAAACAAAAAGCATTTCTATATATACAAACACAAATAGAAATACAGATCATTTTTAATTGATCCACAGGAGGAAATTTACTTTTCCAACGGCTATAGAAGCTAAAAAAAAAAAAAAAAAAAAAAAACAGTCTATCAATTATCAGAAACAAAGTTCAGAAACATGGAGAAATCTAACACTTTTAGACATTAATGCAGTTTTTGGATATAAACATAGTGCATCTAAACACAAATGCAATGCACTGGAAAAGTTTAATATTTTTTATCAGGTATGACTGATCCTAATTCATCTGTGCAGAAAAGAAAAGACATGATACTAAACTCTGAAATGAAGACAGAACAAGAGGTCTGAGTTAAGGATTTTTTTTACTCAAGTAATATCTCAAGTAATGTGGGTTCAACACTTCACTGGAATGTACAACCACAATTTACCCTGTTTTGTTGTATTATTATGGAGGATTTATGATTTTAATCAGTTGTTTTCTGGCAACAAGCCCTGAAGACAAAAACATAATTCAAAAATACTCTTTCCTCACTAAAACTATATGCCATTCATGACTGGAGAAACACTTTCACAATTACCATGTTACAATAAGCAAACATATAAACCCAAGAAATGTTTCCAGTTAATTAATCTTGATTTTTGCAACATTTTTAACAAGCAAAACTTTGACAAATCAAAGTCATCTGATATACCGTGCAGCTTGAACTGATCGAATCACAAGCAAAAATATATTTAAGAGAGGATAACATCAGCATCACACTAAGTCAGATTCCACAGGAAGCCCAGTCAGTATGAATGATGTATGTATCTATGAAGCAGTTATTTTAAACGATGATAACATGAAAGTGTAAAAAAAAAGGCAAGTTTTCCCACAATTTCTTCTTTTTTGTTAGATCTTCATTTTAAGTTTGTGTAATAAATCACGCCCGTATTAATATTTAGCTGTAGTTTACCCTGAAAAAAAACCCTTACTTGTGCTTCCCTGTCCTTTGTTCTTTCTGTCATGTGCATGATTGCGTTAAAGCATGTGTTGCTGCTGTTGTTGTCAATTCGTTGAAGGTGTGGATCCTTAACATCAAACACACTCCAGCACCTGTACACACAATGAGCTGCCTCCTCGCTGCCGCAGGTGTACTATGTGAACACACTCTGTTATGGACACCTCTCAGACCTTTAAGGACACCCTTTTCAATTAACAGGCCAACACACACGCACATGCACACACACATACGCGCGCACACACACACACATTCAAACACATCCACCGACCAATCACCTAATGCACAAATTACAGCACAGGCAGACACACACTCCAAGTTGAAATTCAATCCGCTTGCAGATGCTTCTCATTTCAATTAAAACATACTGAAATCCTTCTTTTGATCTCAGTATTGGCTATCATGCACACACACCTGATGCTAGCAGCAGCACTACTGGTCTCATTGTCTGTAACACAATGCAGCTAAAAGCAAACATCATCTAGCTAGCAGTAACAACAGTTTCCAAGCAACCGTAAAGGAGACAAAAAAAGTCCATTTTAACATAAGAATAACCTCATCTGTACTATATGATACAAACACTAATGCACATATTCCTGGTTTAGTATAACCATGTCTTTTGTGTCTAATACCTCATGAATAAACCAGTTTTCTGCCTTTAAAATCTGTGAGACATCGGTCATCAAATTGAAACCAAAAACTTGATCCTAACATGAAAGTGTGCTGTTTATTAAATGCTCTTCATTGGTTATAAATTGGAGAAGCAACACTCAGTCCATTTGTTTCTCTAGTACACATTCAAGTGTGTGTGATAACATATTGATATTTGATACTGACCTCAGACAACAAAGTCATCATAAGCTTGTCAAAGTTAGAGGGGGATTGTTACCTTAAAAAAATGCACACACTGCATCTCCCTACCTGGATTTATCTACACAAATAGTTCAGATCCTTCCATTGTTAGCTTAACATGCTAACATAGTTTCTCATTTCTTCAACAAAGATCCGTTTGTAGAGAGCATAAAGACTGGTCCTGTGTTTCAATAGAAAAAGGTCATGTGGTCTGATGAGTCCAGATTGACCCTGTTCCAGAGAGGTGAATGAAGTGATTACCCATCATGCCTAATGCCTACAGTACAAGCCTGTGGGGCAGTGTTAGGACCCAGAGTCGCTTCAGTTGATCAGGTTTAGGTTTATGTGCTTAGAGTGTAGGGCTGCAGCTAACGAATATTTAAAGTAATCGAGTACTCTATTGAACAGTCCTTCAATTAATCAAGTAATCGGCTGTGACAAGGTAAGAGAAAACTTTCAGCAAGTCGTGCACCATTTTGGCCATGCTTTTGGGAAATAATCTGTGCAAATCACGGGTGTACAGCTCACTGCCTAAATCTATGCTTGCACAATTGTTATAAACTAGCCACACATTCGAAAGTAACCATAATTAACAGAAACCTAGCCCTCCGCAGGGCTATCGTTAGTAAGGTACATTTACGTAAATCTCATTGATTTGTGCTATGTTAATTTTATTTCATCTCGGGTCCTCCGCTCCGTTCTGGGTGTCTTCAGAGAAGATGCTACAACGTCAGAGATGTTGTGGTATGGAAGGGCTGCGTTACAACGTTACACCTCCGTCACAGTGTTCACCTGCTGTTCAGTCTGAAATGCTTCCACACTTTCAACATTTTCTGTTTTTTTAATTGTTTTTTTTTTTTTTTTGTCTTTTGTCATCATTGTTGTACTCACTCACCTCTTCCATCTTCCTGCTGCTTCAACTGAACACTTCCACATCCTGTCATCTTCCTTTGCGTGAGTGACGCAAGCGCGTTGTGCTACATTAAGTAGTACATGCAAAATGCCATGCTTTGAGCTTTACAATTAAATAAGCGATTCCTCAAGGCAAAGAGAATTCCTCGATCATTGTTTGTAATTGAGGTACTTGAATTACTCGAGGAAATTGTTTCACCCCTATTAGAATTTATAATTTTTTTGGCCAGTCCCACGCTATTTCATACTGCATTTCCAGACACAAAGATGGGGAAGCCAGTCCCAGGTGTATCCCATATATCCTGTAAAATTAACAGACATGAGTCCCAAATGGCTGAACACCCACGTTGACGTGCACCGCGGATTCACAGATGTGTACACTGCAGTATGAGCTGTATGAATGAATACTATATTGATATGGCGAAGAAGCAAAAAGTTAGGACACCCCCCCTTTTACATTTTAGTTTTCTTCACCATATCTGGGATTTTTATCTTTATTTTAACTCTAATAAAATGTGGAGAAAATATACCTCAAAAGATTAAACTAAAGAAATGCTTTTTAAAATGTGTTGGTAAAGTCTAATTAATAATTTATTTGTAAGGAAAAAGTCAGGACCCCTTGTCTCCATTATTTAAAAGACAGAATTCTGAAAAAGCCTCTCTAAGAACTGTCAACTGGTTTGCACCTGACCAGGTACATTCAATCTGCATTTTAGGCATTGGAAGGAATAATGAACAGAAGACTGTCCCAACTTTTCCTCCCAAATATATTGAATTTACCAATACATTGTAAAAAGCATTTCTTTAGTTTCATTTCTTTTGGTTTACGTGCACCATATCTCAGCATTGTAATTTAAAAAAAATCTGAATCCCATATATTTATATGGTACAGAAAACAAAGATTTAAAGGGGGCATCCTTTTTCACGTGACTGTAGGTGAGGCACTTATTCTGAAATTGCACAAAAGCCAGTTTGTAAAAAGTCATGGTTTTATTTGATAAATAAATAATCATGCTCATTGAATTGCACTGCACATTCTTTTAACAGAATGAATGTGTTGAAATAGACTGTGCTTAATCACTCTGTATCGTGATTTGGGTGTGAATCACTTCGTATTGCACACAGACCTAGTATATCAGATCAGAGATGTTGTATCGAAATGCATATTATATTGGCCTTACAACTAAGATTCCCAACCCTAGTTCACATCATAAAACACTGGCATCTGACACAATATTCTGACTAACTTATATTGATGCTTCTATGCTGTTTGATACTGGCCTTAAAAATGAAATTAAAAGAAAAGTCTTGGTGTTTTTGAGTCACACGAAGAGCATCAATATGGGCTCCAAAGACAACTGGGGGCAAAAATAATATCAATCAAATTTATAATGGAACTGTGGGCCATGATCCACTCTTCACAAAGTTTAATAAAAGTCTGACTGAATAGCTCTTGGTTTGGATATTCACCTCTCTGGATGATATTGGCCTATTGTGAGTGGGCAATAATAAAAATAGTGATCCATGCTGTGACGACCTGTGGACACTAAAAAATATATATAAGGCAAGTCATGATACACACCACAGTAAGTGAAAACATGAAAAAAGTAAGTAAAAATATAAACTCATCATTATTAGAATCAGTTAAAAGAACATTTTGGCACTGGTCCAGAATTTCAGTTTTGCTGACAACAGATCCTTAGTGGAGATAATGTGGGATTTACAATAACTGATCGAAAATTTTTAGAGTATAACGCTCATTATGATTTACTCATTAGTTACTTTACCAGCTGGTTCACTCTATTTAGGTATGTAGCCGTCAAACACTGTGTCACTGAGTAAAGTGTGAGAGCATTTTGCAGCCTGCAGATGAGAGTCGAGGCCGCAGTGTTGGCAGCGAAATGACATTTTTGATTGTAGCGCCTGTTTTGTGTCTGTCTGCATGAATACACAGCAGCGGATTTTGCATATGTAAGGTTAAAGTGGCGCAGCTCATCCTGCTGTATTCAATCCTCAAAAAAGACATTTCCTCTTTTCCCCTGAGGCTGTATGTGGGGTATGAGGTAATAGATAGGGGGTGGTGAAATGGTGTGTGTGTTCCTGTGCATGGATATGTGCACAATGAAGTGCATGCATGCAAATTCATTTGTGTGCGTGTGTGTGTGCTGCACTCCCTGTTCATCTGAATGGGGATTCATTGGCCAGCCATTTCAAAATTAAATGCTTTTGGTCAGGCAGATTGCTTTACGTCTCTGTCATGTTGCTGTGAATGGGATGCAGCCTTTGATGGATATGAGGACTGACAGCAGAGATACCCCCCTCTCCATGCACACACCCGTAAAAACTCCACTTTATTCATTCGCACCCTTATTCCCCTCATCACTCCGTCTTCAAGCTCTACTTTACCGTGTACACAATATCCCTCAGAACTGTATAAGTATTTTTTTTTTTAATCATCTTAAAACACTTCCTCCTCTTCAACTAAAGCAAAACCCACATTTTAAAGATTATTCATCCTTTTTCATGACTCCTATATGCATTAAATTCAGGTGTGTTTTCTATAACAAAGTTTCAGACCTTTAGCTTTGCTTTATTCCCTCTCAGAGACACACACAGAAACACAAACGCACACACACAGCTTTTAGATTGATAATCAGGCAGCAGTCAGGAACTAACAGTACTAATAAGAGATCTACAGATGGCATCAAATATCCTGCACACATTTCCTTTTTGAAAAACTACTTCTATAGAGTTGGTTTAAGAACATAATGAAAAACTTTGGCACTTGTGTGTATCTGCGTGTGTCACTTATAACTAAACACAATCAGTCCTGTCAGTCTGTGAATTTCCTGTTCAGTGACAGTCTACATCTGCCTTCCTTCACATCATCTGTCTGCTATAGACACAGTCACAAGTGTGCTAGCTTTATGATAGGAAAAAAACGTCATTCTTAACTGTGCTGAAAATGATCTGAGTTACTTTTGGGACATTACTTTCTGATGAGAGCTGTGGAAACTTCATCAGACACAAAACCTGATGATCATATCAGAAGGACAGTTGGGTTTATGTCCAGTGGATTAATGTTAATGCACTTAAACTTATTTAAGGGCTGTTGATTCTACTATTCAATGGCTTTGCATTTTCTAATGATTCTACTTTGAGAAAAAAGGAAAAAAAAAAAAAAAGAGAAAAATAATCTTGGAGGAGGTTAATGAATCCAGCAGCTATAAATTAAACTGTCATTACATTAAAAGGCAGTCATTCAGCCCATGTATTTTTTTTATGTAATAAACAAAACCAACAATACAATATAATAAACAGACTTGAACAGACTAACCAGCTCAGCAACAGTAATGCTAACCCACAATGCAGATGAGTGAAGCCTTAACACCATGAGTCAAAGGAGCAGCTGGACTAAAGACGGCCCTCCAATCATAACAAAGATAGATATGGTGTAACAAATGCACCACTTATTGTATGACTTAAAAGCTGAGAGAGGTTGTCTAGTTGTCATGACTTCTAGTAATTATACATTGTACAAGGAAAATGTATGTACTCATATTTGAGAAGTTTTTCTTTTTATTTGGTACCATCATCTAATTGTGGCAGTAGAAATGTTTCATCTTTACCGGTCTTAAAGTTTATTGTGGGTTAAAAGGCAATGGGTATAATTTGTCAGACTTTTATCACCAAAACCTACATGTCCATATGATCAAAGTTTTAGATTAGATTAGATTAGATTAGATTAGACTGAAATGTATTGCTCTCTTGGGCAGAACCCTCAGGAATTAGTTACAGTAGCATTTTTCTCTGACTTTTCTTAAGGGATTTATCACAGTTTATTTTCATAGTATCCTCTTTAGCATTTTTTTTTTTTTTTTTTTTTTAGGAAAAATCAATTATTTTCCTGTATTTAACTCATAAAAACTCAGATTAAAGTTGAGGGTTATTATATCAAAAAGAGAAAAAAAACTGAAGAAAAAGTGATTTTTTTTCAGCAAATACATCAATAACTGAATGTTAAAAGAAGTGTCTCCATCCACTGTCATTGATCCAATGCCAAGGTTTTTACTGGTAAATCAACGCTGTAGAAGATGACGGTGTTTCCACATTCACTATGGAGCCTCTGAACATCCAAATGGGCCATATCTGATGACCATGAAAAGATGACAAACTGTATTTTACACCAAATATTTACACGGATTAATAGGTGTTCCCAAAGTGGGGTACGTGTACCCCTAAGAGTACTGGGAAGAAGCCCAAAGAGTACTTGATATCTTTTGGGGAAAATACATTAAATAAGTCATCATGTACCAAATACAAAATAAATAATGAGAAATAATGCTGAAATAGAAAACACAATAAATACCTTAATATAATAGTTTTATTGTCAATCTTCGTGTTTAAGCTTTGGTAACATTTTAACAAGGTTTTTACTTTATATTATTCAAAATGAGTTTATTTGAGTAGCTAAGTAATTATTTTTTGTGGATGAAAGGTTCATTTATAAATTAATGACCAATTTATTTATTTTTGTTTTCAATGAAAGAAGGGACTTTTCAGTTTATAATTTGCACACAAAATTTACTTTAAAAAATTTCTTATTTTTTATATATTACAGTTAAATATATGTTGTTTGTTTACAATGTTTTGAAAATATAAACAGACATCTTTGGTACAGGAACAAATTTTGCACAATTTTTTTTCATTCAGAAATGATGAAGCAAGAGTTGGAGGTACACCACTGTAAAACGTTTGAGAATCACTGGTTTGGTGGATCAGAAGTTATTAAACATTTAAGATCAGTTGATGATTTTGGTGGCCAGTGGCTGTTTGGATCTTTAAGTAAGAATAATAATAATAATAATAATAGTTATAATAATAACTTTTTAACTAATAAGAAAAACCTTTAGGTTTAACTACTTTCCAACGATTTCATGCAATTTCCCTCTATCTGTGCTCTGAGGTATTGTAAAAAAAAATTAAAAAAACTGCCTCAGAGCAGTAAAGAGTGTGATTTGTGAAATATATATGAAGTTTTAGAGAATTTTCTGGTATCACATGATAAACACTGTCACACCAAACATCCCTTTCTTCACATGGACAAAATCTTTTTACATTCCTGTCAGTCCTGTACTTGCTCCATCTGTGGTCTGGCATCTGTCTGCATTTTCAGCTGTGTATTTGTGTGTATACCCAGACGATGTCTCATTCACTTCAGATGGTAAGAACTTCTTACCCGATGAGCAGATGAAAGCCACTGAGAGGTAATGGAACCTCTGTTAGAAGACCAGCCAATCTGCAGCTTACCAAATACATTTCACACACACAATCACCTACCAAACATATTTGAATCTCAAGTGGTGTTGCAGCTAGCTAGCTAGCGAGACAATTTGAGTTACTATTCAAATGAAGGCAGTGTTTGTGTGAGCCCTGGAGAGAGAGCAAAGCACAGAAAGGTTTTTTAGGAACATGCAAATACCAGCCCTGCATGGGAAATCTATCTTAAAATGAGCTTTCTATTCGGGGAGCTTAAATCAAGAATCACTTTGGCACACTGATGTGAGGTGAATGAGTTTTGCTCCTGCTGATGTTTACATATATAATCTAGGAAGTAGAACAGGTGGTATTGAGGAAAAACAAGAAAGTGAGAAAAAAAGAAAAGAAAAGAAAGATCCTCAAGCTCTATGTTTAAAATAAGACATCCAAAACCGTCTATTTGAGACAACCTGTAGGCCATATAGCGATGAAAGACTTGGGATAAATAGATAGCCTCATCTGCACAGACATCAATGTGAATTTAAAACATGATTAAAATGTCAACTAGAATATGAGATGGTTGAAAATCACCACTGTTAAGCTCTTTCTGAATCAACATCATACTTAGTGCCATAATTCTGTCATATCGCTGCATTTCCAGAGAGAAAGTTATTACAATGATTTGTTAACACTGCAGGTCAGCACAGTTGCAGCTATTGATGCAGGCTATAAACACATGCATGTGTATGTGAGACTATACCCTGTGCTTGTACTTATACACAGCTTGGTGTGTACAACTGTGTTGACAGAAAGGACTGTGTACTAAGGTTAGAATAGTTTTGGATTTTTCATTATACTTTAGTTTTCATTTAGTTTTGACTTTTTTTCTCTAATTCAGTTAGTTTATATTAGTTTTTAGAGCAAGTTTGCTAGTTTTTATTAGTTTTCTTTTTTTTTTTCTAAATGCTTAGTTTAAGTTTAGTTTTAGTTACATTTTTTCATATCTTTTATCTTCCTCGCCGTCATATTCAAAGAAATCCCATACAGGACTCTGCTGCTTTCTCCATGTTGCCAGGTAGAGTGGGGATGAGAAGCCGACTCTAAACAACAAGTGACGAGAAGTGATTGACCATGAAGAGCCGTTTGGTGCCGACAGCTAAAATTGCTCAAGCAAAATAAATCGATTTCATATCAAGCCGGCATTGACAAAGACAAAAATGAAGGGAATTTTAGCCATCATTTTTATAAGTTTTAGTTAGTTTTGTAAGCACACAATACAGTTTCAGTTCGTTATCATTTTTCTTTTAATTATAGTTTTTGTTTATTTCAGTTATCGAAATGTTTTTTCAATTCTAGTTTTTGTCATTTCATTAGTTTTTATTAATGAAATTAACCTTGCTGTGTACACACCCTTATAGCTGTGTCTGAGTGTGTGTATGTACCTATCTGATGGTGCAAGAGTACTTTCATTCTGTGCGGTGTGGGTCATAAAGCACACCTAAAAGGCTGAAAGGGTCGATGGAAAGGGGCTACAGCCTCCTGCGTAAAACTTACAACTCCCAGATAACCTAATAGATAGAGGAGCGGGACTCGGGGAAACACACTGCAGTAGATCACATGCAGATGCACGCAAGCCCACTCACAGTAAGACGCTCAATCCCCTTCGAATCCTGCATCGTAAAAGTTACTTATGACTGTTTTTAATTCTTCTCAGAGTAAAGAGGCCCTGGTCGACAGTTAACTAACTAACACAATAAAGGAGCAGGCCAGAGATTAGCCTGAGCCCCTGTAGCGGCGCATAGTGACCTCTATACTCACTGATGCATTGTAAAATACAACAGCTGTTATAAACCCAGAACAAAATGTTATTGATCAATCTGAAGAAAAAAGAAAAAGAACCATCTTGACTCTATTTTACCTGTGTCTCATGTAGGGTGTGTTTTAACAGGTTATCGACATAATTAGGTATAATTACGGATTATTACAGGTGTAAAAAAGGGATTCATTTTGCAGATGTTTACCATGTTTCTGAATTCGACTGTCCATCTTTTAAATAAGGCTTTGAATTGAGAACTGAGCCTTTCCTGACTAAATACTATATTTTGTAATTGGAAACTCTTGAAACACTGTGCTATATCAAACATTGCCTGACCACAAAAAAAGCATTTAATTTTAAGTAAACAAATTTGTAAGATCCTGTGATGAACTGGCATTTCGCCCAGGGTGTCATAATTAATAATTAAATCAAACATGAGTTTTTCACTTTGAGAGCAATGACTCTCCTTCAAGGGTAACACGGTGGTGCAGTGGATAGCACTTGTGCACTCGTGCCTCACAGCAAGAAGGTCCTGGGTTCGATTCCAACACCAGTCGATGGGAGTGTTTGCATGTTCTCCCCATGGCTGCGTGGGTTCTCTACGGGTACTCCGGCTTCCTCCCATCATCCAAAGACAATTGGGTAATCTAAATTGCCCATAAGTGTGAATGTGAGAGTGATTGTTTGTCTCTGTATGTCAGCCCTGCGATGAACTGGCGACTCATCCAGGGTGTACCCCGCCTTCGCCCATATGTAGCTGGGATAGGCTCCAGTGACCCCCATGACCCTAGTGAGGATAAAGCCGGTTCAGAAAATGAATGAATGAATGAGTCTGCTTCAGTACTTTCTATAGTTTGCGATCTGGAATATCACAGATGAGTAGTCACACATGTATGCACAGAAGATTTTGATAGATTACAAAGAAAAACTATATTAGGCATTAAAACAGAAAAACTGTGCAATACACAACCACCTAAATAAAAATGTCTCCTTCATAAGGTACAAGGGTTCACTGAATAGTTTTATAGTTTGTCAGGTATTAAAATGTTATTATGCTACAGCAGGAGTGTCAAACATAGGGTGTACAGGCCAAAACCGGCACACCAAACGGTCCAATCTGGCCCATGGGATGAATTTGCGAAGTGTAAATATTACACTGAAAATACTAATAGTCAAAGGTGTTCAGGGGCCACATATAACTAAATGCAATATCTAATAAACTAACAGCATAATAACCTATAAATAATGACAACTACAAATTGTCTTCCTGGGTTAAGGTGAAAAAAGTTAAATTACATTAAGAAAATATGTACATTTACAAACCATCCTATCACAATAAAATGTGAATAACCTGAACAAATATGAGAAAACCAGACATTTCCTAAAAAACTAGACAAAACTAGCCATTGGAAGCGACGGCTAGGGGTATGTCCCCAAACACTCCCAATCCTTAACCAGACAGCTATGATGTCATGATGTGAGGCATCGCCAGGTCATGACCTTTCATTTGCACTCGATTTGAAGTCAATGAGACAAATAGTTCCAGAGATATGAACAAAAGAGTGTTTAGTGATTTTAAACTTTTGAGCGGCCCCTTGTGGGCAATCTAGGAATGGTAAATCGTCCAAAATCAAATCAGTTCTTCCTCTTTATGATATTCATTGATATGGAAAACATGGAATTTCTAAAGTGAATATCTTTCAAGTTATTCCGTTAACACGAAGGATAGCACAAACGATGATTTTAAAGTCATGAAGCTCCACCTACTGGCAAAATTTGGAATCATACAGGCATAGCATCATGACATAACACATGCTGAGATCATTACCTTTCATTTCCACTTGGAATTTCTAAACCCAATATTTGTCAAGTTATTGCGTTAACACGTAGGATATCCGGTGGTGGCGGAGCCGGCGGCAGAGCCGGCGGGGCTGCTGGCGGTGGTCGGACCAAAAATATAATATTCCCGACACTGCGTTCGGGGACATAACTGCAATTTTAAGAATGCTACTAAATCATTTCAGCATTTGTAGATCCACTCTGATCTGTAAATTGTGTTAATAATAAGCTGAGATATAAAATCACTGAAAACTGCACTTATTTAAAAAAAAAAGATATTTCAAGATGTACAGGGTTGTTTAATTTATTAACAATTTCATACTGTAATAAAAAAAGAAAATTATTATTATTATTATTACTATTATTATTATTATTATTATTATTATTATTATTATTATCTAAAGGTTACGATACCTATGGTTATGATACCTATTATTTTACTGGTCTGGCCCACCTAAGATTGAGATTGTGCTGTATGTAGCCCCTGAACTTAAATGAGTTTGACACCACTGTGCTCCAGCCTTCAGACTCATCAAACCTCAAACAAGCTAAACTCCTAGTGGAGATTTCAGACCATCATCTTGGACAAATGGAGGAATATATTTTGGAATAGTGGTGTCTTGTCCCTCTAGTACAGAGATTTTAAACAAATGGCCCATGGCCCAAAACCAGCCTGGCATAGTAGGGTCCAATCTGGCCTGTGGGATGTATTTGTGAAATAGAAAAATTACACTGTAAATCAAGGGTGTTCAAGGGCCACAAACAGCCCAATTCATTCTCAAACTATCATAATAATCTATAAATGATGACAACTCCAAATTTTCTCCATGTTTAAGAGTGAAAAAAGTAAAATTACATTTTGAAAATGTTTACATTTGCAAACTATGCTTTTACAAAAAATGAACAAATATGAACAACCTGAAATGTCTTAAAAGAAGTCAGTGGGTATTCTGCCTGTTACTAAATGTTTTGTGTATATGCAGATCCACTGTGATCTGTAAGTTGCAATGTATTGACCCTTTGCATGTTACATCACACTCTGTTCGCGCCGCAAACGAGCGCCATGACGGACGATGGAAGTGCTGGACGGCACACTGGACGGCAAACCGGCAAATATTGAATTTGATCTGAACATTCTCATTTTTGTTCATTTTTTAACCCTGCTTTACATGTACAGTGGCCACACAACATTTCCATCCTCCTTCAAAGACACCCACGGTTTCAGCTGGGTTGCAGACAGAGCCTGGCTATGATGGACCTGAAGTTACAGCTAGAGGAGGCTCTTTTTCTGTCGATAGCACATTAGCACCACCAAATGCTAGCTAGGTGGCAAGACTGGGTTAACTACTATGAAAAGGCAAAGGTACTATGAGCCACTACATTACAGTGGCTGTCATAAGCAGCCTACAATTTTAGCTCTGTTGTTGAAGTGGCTGCCTTTCTATCAGCTACACTATGTTATTTGTCAGACTGTTATTGTCATTATGCGGTGCTATATGTTATAGTGGTTGAACTTTACATATTACTGTGTGTAGACAGAAAGGCAGCCACTTCAACAACAGAGCTAATATTGTAGGCTGCTTATGACAGCTACTAACATTATTACACAATGATAGTTAATTAGAGCTGCTTTTGGTGACAGTCCATTTGAGTTTTGATTGCATGCTAGGGGAAACATGTTAAAAACATACACAGCTAGCTAGCTAACATTAGTTGTATCTTGGCTTTGCCATTATGAAATGCATTCCTCTGCCGTGAGCACAGCACCGCAACTTGGTAACCCAACCTGAGACAAACAACTGGTAAACATCCAGACTTTTGTATGCTTTTAGATCAGCACATGTGTATGGGGACACCATTTATAACATAATGCTACAGATCGTATGCATTACACTCCGGTAGACTGGAGGATTTTGCTAGATCCATAAACACATCAGGAGGGAGAAGGTGTGGGTTGGTAGCTAGCCCTGCTATCGCTAGCTTCTCCAAATAGCGTTCTTTGTGCTGTTCTGTAAGGTGAGTCACTTCACAGGACAACTCAACAACATTATTTTCAGTGCTGGTAGCAATCGCTTAAAATCATTTGTGGCTCATTTGTTTGTTTGCTGTGTGCTTTTGCCGTCCACCATGGTGCCGCATCCCTACTCACTGATAAATGTGACGTCAGTGCAAAGGGTCAATATGTGTAAACAATAAACTGAGGCAAAATAGTTAAAATTTCAGTCATTTTTCATATAAAACTTCAATGTGTTCATGTTATTCAGGTTTGTAGTTTTAAACATTTTTATAATGTAATTTTACTTTTTTCACTGTTATTGTTTTAGTGGTCTGACCCACTTGAGATCACATTGGTTCATTTGTATGTGACCCCAGAATGAAAACAGGTTAAACACCCCAGCTCTACTAGAATCAGTACCAAGATGTAGGAACACTTCACATGGGGCACATGGGGACTCAACACCTCAACACTTAAGTCCCAGTAACACTTTTAAAGAGGTTTGTTCTTACAAAGGGTTTTAAGGAAAGTGTCTAAGGCAGTCAGATCTTAAGTGACACGCTGTGTGTCAACAATTCACACCAGATGCCGGGGTGGTCTGAAACACTTTTGACCATATATATTTTGTCATGTATAGGTTACTGAATGCTAACCTGTCTGTATTAACCAATATATTTTACTCACCCTTTCCTTCTCTTCTATTAATCTGCTGCCAGGGCAACGTAACAGCTCTAAGAAGTCTTCGTCTGAATGATAAAACACAAGAATGACATAATTAAAATAGTTAAAAATCCCTTTTGTGACAGGATAACAGCACCACTACTTTGTCACCTAACATGCTGAACATTATTTAACAACAAACTGCGCATCTTTTTGGTTGCACTTCAGATAGAGTAACTAAGATATTTGCTCAAACCACAGCTGTGTCTAATCACCACATCAGTAACTTCACTCTGTACAGCTACTAATAAACCAATATAATGGAAACATTAACACAGCAGGCCAAAAACATGGAGCGAGAATTAAATACAGCAGTAAACCAGCAGATACTTTACAACAGAACATAAAATCCCTTCTGTTTTCTACAAGTTTACTTAAACTGCACTAATTACAGGCACATAACATCTGAATTAAGTCCACAACAAAAGCCAGAAAAGAAAAAAGCAATGGTACATGACAGTGGAAAGCAGAGAAGACAAAAAAAGGAAAAGGAAGGAAAGAAACTGTGAAAAAAGAATCCAAAACCAGTTTCCTATTTAAATGATGATTAAAATTCATAGGCTCCCCACCTCTAACATCCTTTTACCCCCTTCATCCATCCTTCTATCTATCCATCCATCCATCCATCCATCCATTCGCCTGCCCCCCGTTTTGATGCTGAAGCAATCTCGCAGCAGTCATAGCCTTCTCTCTCTGCAAAATTAATTTGACAGGTTTGCATTAAGGCACCTGATCAATACCCACTTAGAGCTGTGAGGGCTAAAGCCAAGAAAAATAACGCACCGGCTTCCCCTCCTCTCCCTCTGTACCAGATGAGAAAAAAAAATGAATCTTGGACACTTTTTTCACCCCCCTCAATTGCTTGGTAGTCTTAAGCCCTGCTCTCTATCAGAGACACACACACCAAGCTGACCTCCTGCCATTGATCGGCAGCAGTTAAGTTGACAGAGAGCTTGTGAGGTGTGTGTGTGTGTGTATGTGTGTGTTGTGTTTGTATGAGTGTTGTGTGCTTTGTGATTTTCACTGGGCACTTAACCAGGGAACGATCAAGTATACAACCTTGATAGAGAGAAATTCTTGGGTCAAGACTGTGTGTTTGTGATAAAGGGCAGAAAAAGAGCATCATTTGTGTCCACTTGAAATGAATCATAGTCAGAGCTGAGCAAGAAAAACACACTTTGTGCATGTAAATAAGCCGGGAAGAAAAGAAGAGATGGAGAGGCCTTTTGGTTTCCATAAACTGATCTATTGGCAACAACTTCTGCTCTATGAGAATATGTAACTTTGGCCTATTTCATGCCAAACAAGAGTTAAAAAAAATCTCAGTACATTTCACAAACAATGAAGGGCAACTAATGTTAATAATACTGGGTCATAAATGTAAATTTATAGCTTAAGCATACATGCATTGCTTTCAGAATGTCTAGTACATCCATGTTCGTTGTATGCATTGGTAAAAAGATTAGCACACAAGCTTAAGTTATTGGTGAAGAAAGTGACAAATAATTGTTATTAAATAAGTAGAAGAGTTGGCCTGGGGGGGTGCACGCACGTTTTGGGCTGGGGGTGGCTCGACCAGTTTCCGTCCGACTTACAGTGCTATGGAGGTACGGAGCAGTGCGGTCCATTCTGTTCCGTCCACACAAGTGAAACTGAAAGTTATCGCTCATTTATCTCTTCGCTACCTCCTGAAGCTTCGCAAATTTTCATTTGAGGGGGCAGGATGTATCGCTGCACCACAGCAAAACCTAACCAGTGGAAACTCTGTGCTGTTACCAGCGACTCCCTCCATATGCAGGAGACTGTCTGCTTCCGCAAACTGATTAAGAATGAATGTGACTGGTGGATCGCTGCGCACAGTGTGTGTCAGGTACCTCTGAAATTAGATGAGAACAGGTTGATTTCGTTTGCCTAAAACATCACAGGATCTGCGATGTGACTATTGCGCATGTGTACATCGCGATGACGATGCTCAAATGATATATGGTACAGCTCTAGTTCTCATCCTACCTGTTCACTTTGTGACCTTTGGTTAAAGGCCTTTTGGCATTAGTTTTCTTCACCCTGGGAAACCAGCATAGTGACTCACTACTCCCTCTAGTGGTCACATAAATTCCTGTCATCCATCATGCGTAGATACAGTTCATATCTGTCCAGCACATTGGCATCTTTGGCAATTTATTCATTTTTGAGGACTAAACTATCAGTGAAAATTAGAACCACTGTCCCTGTATCTCAGTGTCATGTTCTATCAAGAATCAGTAACAACTTGAATTTGTGAGGTTGTCAGGTTCTGCCACTATGTTGGTCCTGTGGTCTTGATGCAGGAGATTAATCTCCTACTAGAAGTGGGTCGTACTTTCACTGGAGAAGAACTGATATCTGTAACCATTTCTATGTTATAAGCCATCAAAATATGCTCCATTATAAGTAAGGGATTTTTTTTTTAATATTTCAATATTAGTCAAAAATGCAAATATCAAAATTTGACAAAACTGTGAACAAGTTTTTAGAAATTGTCCCAAGGAAGCTACATAATTTTGTGAAATGTATCCAACCAGTAGTTTTGAAGAAGAAGATTGTTGAAATGTAGACATTAGTGACCTTGAGTTTGACCATTCAAGGTCACTCAAGGTCAAAAGTCATGGACCCAAATAAAAGTCCATATGTAACTTCCTATCAGTGCTCAATAGTAATTATATTCATATATTCTAACAATTTTCATGTTATAAACCATCAAATTATTGTCCATTATAAAAGGCAATTTATAAATTGCACTTATAAATGTATTAATATACACTAAATTATATATATATATATATATATGTGTGTGTGTGTGTGTGTGTGTGTGTGTGTGTGTGTGTGTGTAAACA
>JAPQRP010000005.1:46517595-46527595 GCA_037367295.1 Apogon hyalosoma
TTTATTTATATACAATAAATTATATATATATATATATATGTGTGTGTGTGTGTGTGTGTGTGTGTGTGTGTGTGTGTGTGTAAACATACATTTATAAGGCATTATAAATGGTCAAGGCAAATTATTAATAATTAAAAATTTTGTCAAAAATCTAAAAATCTGAAAACAGTGCACAAACTTTGTACACATTGTTCCAAGGAAGTTACAAATAAAATCTGAAAAGAATCCAACCAGTAGTTTTGTCAGAGAAGATGTCTGAAGAAATTGGTAATGCAGATGACAAAGACAACACCGGGCACAGCACCTTCACAATAGCTCATGGCCTATCGGATGGGAAGACATACAGTATGTACATATGAGACATTGTGCACTATTAATGATTTTTTACATTTACCACCTTTGGAACAGGAATTGTAATTAAACTAAGTTTGAGGTGGGTTGAAATTAAACTTTGCAGTTTTTCAGATAGTGATAGACAGCATCTGAAAAACATCAAGATTATGCAACAAGTCCACACTGGAGTTTTTGCATAATCTCGATAACAGTCAAACAAACAGTGACAAAAACACTACCTATTTGCTGGAGGTAAAAATCAGATCAATCAGGGTCAGAGTTGGATGCAGTGATATTTAGTTGATTGAGTGTACAGTGACACCAAACAAAACTAGACTCCACAATATATTTTCTTAAACTAGAACCAATAAGTGAGGGTCAAGGCAAAGTTAACGTCTCTAGACAATTGCAGCAGCCTCGGTACTGGGGCAAGAGCTACACTCCTTCACTTTTCCCTCCATTCTTCCTCACCCATCTGTCACAGAGTCTTCCAGGACTATCCCATCTCATCCAGGCAGAAATCAATACCTGGCCACTGCGACAGGTCCTCAATAAACAGCAAGAGGGAGAAACATGGGCCAGCCTCCAGAGCTAAAGCTATCCCCTCACCTCCCGCTCTGCACAACACAAAGTAAATGAACTCACTACTTTTCCTCTAACTTCATCCAACCAACAGCAAAGACCTTCATCCAATGGTTCAGCCATCAAGGTCGGAGTGATGTTTCAAACATGGCCATGATTCACACTCACAAAGGCGATGCAGACATTGCCAAGTGCAGGTATGAATGTCTGTACGTGCATAGATTTAAGCACTGGATCAGTGGAGGGAAACAGACGTCCTTTTGTACCAAGTGCATGACTTCTGCATGTAATTTGTATATTTAGAGAGCTTAAAGTACATTTATCCCACTCAAGATGAAACCGAAGGTCAATTCTTAAATAATTTCTTTATAAAACTACAGAAGAGGATAAAACTGAGGAAACTAGCCTCATTAAATACAATCAAAGTCATTTTAAATGAAGGAGAACTAGACAAATCCGGATGTAGAGGTTTTTTCTATTGACTGAATCAGGTTCTGCTTTGAGATGTTCTGATTGTTTTATACTTTTAGAACCTCTTAAATTATTAATGGTGTTTTATATATATGTTTTTTGTTAATTGCTTAATGTACAGTTTTAGAATTGAGTTTTACCATGTGTTTTACATATATTGTTAGTGTGAATATATGTGTGAAATCTCTATTGTCTGTAACTTCTGCTGCTACTGTCTTGGCCAGGACACTTGTGCAAAACAGATTAACTATTTTAAGACTGCCATTATAACAGGCCGCCTAGGTGTCTTCATGTTTTCTTTGCAATAAAAGTGTCAGAAATTGTTTTTTTGCCAATTCTTTTGCACCTTTGTTTTCAGGAGCAATTTAACTTTCCATATCTGGCCATTAACTATCATTATTTTATATATATAATAAATGCTTAAAACTGTATGTTTTAGTAAAAAAGAAAAAAAAAACTGACTTGGAGTATTTAGCATATTTATAGAAACAACTCTAAATGTTCATAATTAACCTTTTATAAGATTGCACTTGGTCCTGAACATTCAGTATCTATATTATGGCTTCCTATTGTTGTTATTTCCAGTTGTTTTTTAGCCGGTGTGGAAGTCTCTGAAACAGTTCTTTTCTGCTTGTAACAGAGTCCCACATTGCTGCTGTAAAGTGCTATATAGGGTCAGAAAGGTCAGGATCTCAGCTTTCTGATACCATTTGAATTTTTGAATAACACAAACAGTTCAGGAGTTACAGTAATTTGAATGCTATAAAGTGCAAAATGCAGTGCCGGAGAGACTGTAGTAAAAAAAAACGTTTAAAAAAAAGTGATTAAAATGCCCATCTCGGTACAATAAACAGCATTTTTCTACCAGTAGAAAGTGCATTAGTCACAGAAAGAAACATGTTGGTTTGGTTTAACTATTACTAAAAACAGTGTGAATCATTTTATTCATAATTATTCATACTTCCTCGTATTAAACTAAGCCCTGGTACCTTTCCATAAGCCTAATAAAATGTTACGAGACAAAATCTAAGTATAAAAAGTCTTAAATGACCACATACATGGGTAATATCTGAGTGACACAGTTGAAAAGTACCATGAGCAGTTTACACACAACACTGATTACACATGTATCCATAAATGTTATACACATATACAGTGGATGTAAAAAGTCTACACACCCTGCCAGATTTTTGTGACGTAAAATAATGAGACCAAGATAAATCATTTCAAAAAATTTTTCCACCATTAATGAGACCTATAACCTGTACAAGTCAATTAAAAAAAAAAAAACTGAATTATTTTAAGGGTAAAAATGAAAAATAAAAAACTTACAAAAACTAGTTGCATAAATATGCACACCATTAAAATAATCCTTTGTTGTAGCACCTTTGGCTTTTATTGCTGCACTCAGTCTTTTTGGGTAGGAGTCTATCAGTGTGGCACATCTTGATGTGGCCATATTTGCCCACTCCTCTTTGTAAATATGCTCCAAATCTGTCAGACTGCGAGGGCATCTCCTGTGCACAGCCCTCTTCAGATCACCACACAGATGTTCAATCAGATTCAGGTCTGGACTCTGGCGAGGCCATTCCAAAACCTTCATCTTCTTCTGGTCAAGCCATTCTTTTGTTGATTTGGATGTGGGCTTTGGGTCACTGCCGTGCTAAAAGATGAAGTTATTGAGATTATACTGTATGTATTTGTGGTTATGCAGAAAGGTGCAAAGACATTATCTTCTGGGATATGAACAGCTAAACGTACTAATATGATCAGAGCTTCAAGCCATCGATGAGATGAACTAACACATGAAAGAGGATGACAACTTGAAAATTTCCTAATAGAACTATTTCAATTAACTGTTTCAGAATCTTAAAACTCTACTTCTATAAAACATCTGTCTTGGTTGGTCGACAATAAGTATTTAATGTGTACATATTTCACGTATTCCTAAAAGTCTGAGGTAGTGAACACATGGACACTAAACCATTCATGCTCCATGCCCGTTTTGATTTGGTCTTGTAAGAAATAAGGTTCATTTCGCAAAATTTCAATCACTCGTCCACTTCTCCACTGATACTTTACTCCTGAACCCTTCATCTTTGGGACACTGGGAGATTTAAGTGCCTCCAAATAGCGTCATCTTAAATCAGACTTGCATATTTCCCTATCCACTAACTCATTGGACTCCTGGGAAGGAGAGAAAAAGAATAAGAAACTGCTTTGTTTTGCAGCTGAACTTTAAAAAGACTCATTTTCTTCAGCTGCTTGCCAAGGATATTACCCAATATCTTTTCACTTACCTGGCTCTGTGCTTTACTTGATAGCTTATGTGAGTGTATGTGTGTTTCACCTTCTACTTGATAGTTTGCTTGTTGGTGAGTTACTGTATGTGCGCCCGTGCATGTGTCCCCCCTTTTCCTTCTCCTACAGGTGAGGGGGGGTTGAAAGGGAAAAAGACAGCAGTGGGAGAACAGAGGCCTGTGCACGCTGAGCTGCCGGGATGCAATTTCACTGCTGCGTTGCCACTTTCAGGCCTATTCATCCCTCCCCGCTGAGCCCCATTAGAGAAGACGGGCAGGTGGACAAGTGCACATGGAAAACAAGTTCCTCTAGGCACTGCGGAAGCACCAGCCGTCCCCTCCAAGCCCTTACCTCCACCCCCCACACACATGCAGAGCACAGCCCTCCTTAGCCAGATGTAGATTGGAACAGACATCAATAAATAATTTAGCGGTCTTGAGACTTTTAAGTAGGAATCTATGTTTAATCGAGTAACTTCTGATGCTGTATCAATCAAAGGGAGGTAGAAACTGCAAACGTCTGCAGAAAAAGGTTTTTTATTCCATCGCCTTTTCTCTCTTTAACACATTTTTTTTGTCCATTTGATGGGACATTAGGTGACATTTGTATTCATCAATTGACCCAGATCTACTGGGTTAAAAGAGAGTACAAAAGACAGAGAGGGGAGGGTGAGAAGAAGAGGAAAACCCCTCTGGTGCAACGCAACTTATGGTAATGCAAAAAAAAAAACCAAAAAAAAAAAAACTGTCCGATCAACAGGCTCTGCAATTGAGAGAGAGGCATTTGACGATAGGTTTCAAATAAGCCCACTCAATTGAAGCTGCCAGACAGCTGAACAGAAACAATCCTGATAAAGAAAGAAAATGTAATAAAATGTCAAAAGAGGATTTTACTTCTAATTCTCAGAGGCGCAGGGATGCACTGATAAGATAAAATACAACAGAGGTCTGTGTGCAAAATGAGCAGCAGAATTGTGCACAGATGGAGTGATTTGAGCAATCTTTCTATTTTACTCCCTTACATATTTATTGTTCATTTCAAAACTCCCATATTCAAATGTTTTACATTTTGATAGCGATAACTCCCCTGACAGATCAAACAGTGCTCAGAAGAAAACAACAAATTGTGTACTGTGTATATTGTGTGCTGTGTATATGTATATATATTGTGTTCAGTTTTTATCAGTTGTTTTACCACAGCTGAGCAATTTGCCTGCCAGAACAAGGCTGCCAAATTATAATAAAATTGGAGTCTCACAAAGACATGCACATATGAATACACAAATGCACACACGGATATGGGTGGAGGGAAAAAAACTGTAGGTGTGTCTGAAATCAAACACACACAATGCTCAATTCTCTGGTGTCATCAGCAGATGTGTACATACCCTCGTCTCAATACGATACAGATGAGCTAATAGCCTCAGAGGCTCCCAGTCTGCTTCTGATCTCCATAATATCTCTCCACAAACACACTCCAAGAACAGAGATACACATAGAGGCAGAGAGAGAGAGTGTGTATCTGCACAAATCTTATAATATCTCTATGCCTGACTGTCTGCGGGGAATCAGATAGACCTAGTTTACATTCAGAGATCAAATGTGATCACTTAGAAAACTATTCACTGGCTCATACACGTGCACGTCTATGGTTAAGGGCATGAACACACACATATTTTCACATAAACACACACACACACACATACACACAGAGGTAATATCATTCGGATCCAACTGTTTTAGAGGTATTACAGATTTAAGAGCTCATTCGCTCCATATTTGTTGATATTCATACAGATCATCAGATAACTGTGAAATAGGACAGACGAAAATGGAGATAAAACTTGCCTTTTTATTCAGCTGTTTTGGTGATACTCATGTCACTGAATCAGCCCTTTTTAAACTGAAGTAAAAAATGGGTTTCTCAACATGATCTGTATTTAACAGTTAATTAAACTAGGGGTCAGAGGATTGAGGATATTTAAAGGCCAAAATAAGTGGTGCCACAACAAACCCCACTCCTTGAACGTATTGTAGCTTATTTTGGCATTGATCCAGCTGATGTCATCATGTATAGACATGTGCTGATGTCAGCATATCAATTGCCTCTATATATGTGCCAAGTTTGAAGTAAACTGAAACTAAATTTATGTTTTTATAGACATTTGAAATTTTGCCCATTATAAGTGAAAGGAAAAAAAGATTTTAAAAATTCATAAAAAATTTAAACCTTACCTACTTTTCCCAAAATGTAATCAGTTCTATTCTGGGTCATTGGCAATCTATAAACCCAATTTGATATGAATTCAACCAATAGTTTTGCTGCTAGAATATTAGCAAACAAAGAAACAAAAAAACAAACAAACCAGACCAAAAACAATACCCCTTGCCTCCCTTTCAGGGGGCAGGGCAATAACAGTTCAGAGCATGAAAAAGCTGCTAATTATGCTTCACTTTAAGGAGAGCAAAATTTTGGAGTAAAAGCCTCATTTATTGCATATGAGTCATATTCACAGCTTGAATAGCATTTTTGTTCATTCTAAACAGAGCAGGTTGAGGTTGTTGTCCAAGGATGATACATGACAAATAACAGGGTTAATCTGTCCACAGCTGTGTTTCCATCAGTGTATTAACTATTGCATTACAGTTGCTGCAAAAATCTAACAAAATGTGCCTGCACTTGAAAACCCTCAGCCTGAAAATCTTCAAAATACTGACTGTCACTGATATTTTGATTTGCAATATGTAAAATGTTTGAGACTGTGAAATAATACTGGAATTGGTTTGTGTAATAGGTGTATAAAAATGTGTCATATTGAAGCTTGATTATGATTTATTTAAGAGAAAACATGTCAAGGAAGTGTAAAGTGTGCGTTTCAAGTTTGTTATACAGATATTCTCATTGATCTAATTGATTGTATTTTTTGTCTGAAATTTGGTGCCCCTCCAGCAGATGGTGCCCTAGGTAGCTAGCTGTGCTATACCCAGAGCCGGGCCGGACTCTAACACTGCATTAGTAACATTCGCGTTAAGATTAGGGTCATTTTCACAGGCCTGAGCAAAATATTGGTGAAAGTTATTCTTATTTAGTTCCATTTCTCTCACCCATTCCTCCACTCTATCGCATGTCCACTGTCAAGCCGCAGTGAAGCTGGACAGGAAGTTGAGACTCCACTATTGGTTTTTTCAAATGATTCCACATGATGGTTTACAGAGGCATTTTCATTCATCCCTCTTTTTTTCTTGGCCATGCTGTGCACTGTCACGTCTGATTCCCGTCTGTATTGAGTGCGGTCCGAGTGCGCGAGTACTCGCAGATATCCACGGAGTGTATTTGGTCAACTCTGGCCAACTCTTTGGGGGCCTGCCCCTAGCAGCCTAACTTATCACTGCATGGCAAAGTCTTTAGGATGGACGGCTGGACGACCAACTGATGACAATACCCTGTGGCCAGTATGGCCGAGGGTAAAAACATTTTTAAAGTAAAAAGTTTGTGGATGGAAACGCCTTTGCTGTTTGACTTTTGATGTAGAGCTACTTTTGTATCAGCTGTTGGGATTGAGTGATTTTACAATCCTTAATTTGTCATTCTGTCTATGTTTAAGGGATCTGATTGTGTCATTAAAAAACATAAATGGTTACTGTGTCGACATTATTTAACAGAAAGTGTTGTGGTAACCAATGGGTTAATAACAATGGGTCAGGTCAAGGGAACACGCACATCTATGAGAAAAATCAAAGTTTCTCTTATCCTATTCTGCATGCACTAATCGTTAGCTTATTACTGTAATGTATAATAAATGCTTGTATTACAAATATTTAACTGGTTTTCTAGACACATTGGTCCTTACCCATTTCCAATACAGTTTTTTACCCATTTCCAATGCAGTTTTTTTTTTTCTGCAAATGGCAAATAAATTGATTCTGATTACATCATATTAGGATCAAGAATTGAAATCATGTCACTATGCCCAGTGAAATTGTGTTACTTTAAATCTGTGTACACAAGTCCAAAAGTTATGCATTCATTATTTGAACCCACTTTATCCTCACTAGGGTCGCAGGGGTCACCTATCCCTGCTTATGGGTGAGGTTCACCCTGGACGAGTTTCCAGTTCATCACAGCGCTGACATATAGAGACAAATAATCACTCTCACATTCACACCTATGGGCAATTTAGATTAACCGATTAATGTGTCAGTGCATGTCTTTGGATGGTGGGAGGAAGTCAGAGTACCTGACAGAACTCACACAGACATGGGGAGAACGTGCAAACTCCACACAGAAAGGTCCCACCCCCATCGACTCTTGTTGGAATTGAACCCAGAACCTTCTTGCTATGAAGCAGTGAGTGCTATCCACTGCACCACTGGGTCACCCAGTTTCCAATAAATTTTCCAAAGTTTTGACATTGTGTAGCTTAATATGTGATTTAACACATCATAGACAAATCTAAGTCAGTTTCCTTGGGAAACACATGTTAAGCACTTTGGCGTAAACCCTGTGAAAATCTGTGACATCGTTGTGTTTAACTTGTTGCGTTGCTGTTGCTGAAGAAATGTTGGTAAAGATCTATTGGTAGCTTGTCAGCTGCTTGTCAGAGTTCTATATTTGGACGTGTGTCTGATTTACGCTGACATTTTACTCAGTATAAAACTCCAGCAAGACAAATTATGTCGCCACAGACTAGGAAATAATGGAAACATCTCAGCTATGCAGGAAAATGTGATAAGTGTTTATTTCATTTAGGTTCTAGGTGATGTAAATACTTGATATATATTGTAATAATGCCAGTCCAAAATGAGGCAAAAATGTATTGTTTCTGTTCACATACAACAAAACAGCACCTCACACAAATCAATCAATCAAAACAACAACAACAAAAAAGATATTATGATCCTGTTTGCAACCTCCTCTTCTTCTACTCTGCTTATTACAGCCACGTGTAATTGACATAGCTACCACCTTTACAACACCGTGAAAACTTCTTTATTCGATCCAAAGCAATTAATGCAGGGGTCAAAATTGTGGCCGGTGGGATGAATTTGTGAACTGCAAAAATTACACTGAAGATATTAACAATCAAGGGTATCAAACTTGTTTTAGTTCAGGTTCTACATACAGGCCAATATGATCTCAAGTAAAATAACAGCATAATAACCTATAAATAAATAATTACTCAAAATTTTCTTCTTGGTTTTAATGTGAAAAAAATATTATGACTGTAGATAATGACAACTGCAAATTTTTCTCTTTGCTTAAGTGCAAAAACCACATTAAATTATGAAAATATTTAGATTAAACTATCATTTAAGAAGAAAATGTGAATAATCTGAACAAATATGAACTTGAAATGTCTAAAGAAAATTAAGTGCAATTTTAACAATATTCTGCCTGCTACTAAATGTTTTGTGCTTTTGTCGATCTCATCTGTTATGCACATGTATAAATAATAAGTTAAAGCATAATATTCTTAAAATTGCACTTATGTTTCTTTAAAAAATTCAGTTTTTTCAGGTTATTCACATCTTTGTTGTTTGAATAGTGTGTAAATATAAATATTTTTACAATTTAATGTTATTTTTTGCACTAAAACAAAGAGAACAATTTGGAGCTGTCATTATAGGCTATTATTTTACTGGTCCAGTCTACTGCAGATCAAATTGGGCAGAATGTGGCCCCTGAAATAAAATGAGGTACATGGAAAATTCTATTTTTTGCTAACTAAAAAACTTTGCAGTGACATGGAATTAGGGCCTATATGTGCAGAAGCTTTCCATAGCCGGTAAATAAAAAGCAAAGGAATTCCACTTCAGTCTGAGGCTTGAAGAGGATCTGAGGATATCTGATAATCGCAGGGATTTATGTGTGTGCCAGTGTGTGTGTAGTGTATGTATGTGTGTGATCTGCAGCCATGAGAAGAGGCACCACAGGGACACTCCAGTCAGAGGAGCTCAATAACACCTAATTTAACAACACTGATACTTACACACACCACACCGAAGATACAGCATGCAAGCATACATACCAGCACACAGTCACACATGCACACACACACAACCACAAGGGTCCTATCGTCCAGTAATAATTGTGTAATATCCGAGTGATATCAGGAGCTGATTTTTTAAATCAGTGGTGAATATAAAACCTTCCGTAAGTGAGTAACAGCAAGGACAATTTATCAAGATAAAAACACAACTGGGGCAGAGTAATAACACAAACATTAAATAAATCACAACTGAAAATCACATCTAACCTTAACTGTAGACAAACACAAATAAGATAAGATGAGATAAGATAAGTTTTCAGCTGC
>JAPQRP010000005.1:46528849-46548695 GCA_037367295.1 Apogon hyalosoma
ACACACACACACACGCACGCACACGCACACGCACACACACACACACACACACACACACACACACACACACACACACACACACACACAATATCAGCCCAGTTACCAGAAAAAAACATTGCCATTGTATATTTCACTGAAGGACACACAACATCTTTCCCTTTCCTTAAAACTCAGGAGGTTGTTTGCGTTACAGCTCATGTGAATTTTCTAGTTTTAATAAGTAATATGGTTAGGATTAGAAAAAGATTGTGGTTGGGTTTGAATTTTAAGGAATACAATGTGAGTCTGTTTTTTCATATTTTATCATACTTTTTCTGTATCAAAACCAAGCCCTGATGTCTTTGTCTAATCATAACCAAGACCTATCAGTATATAACGTAAAACATAACGTGCTGTGCACTTTTAGTACCACTTGGCCAAATATAGTATAAGATTCTGTTGTTACTGCCCTATAATTTAGATTAAAACTTGTAAAACTGTAAAACTTATTACATACATATTTATATTTGAAAATACTCAGATATTATATCTGAACAAGGCCATTTGACCTTGAAAAAGTAGGTCAAGGTTCTATATTTTCAACAGGCTTTTACGTCATGCCAAGATGCATCCACAGTATAAATTTGGCTGTGTTTTTCAGATAATATGATTATGTTGTTGAATGGACAGACAGACGACAAAATGATTACAATACCCCTTGGCTGAGGGGTAAAAAACAATGTAAGCTCCAAAATGAAGCCAAAGTGGAAGTATCTTAAGGTTGTAACACCACTGGGTGTAGCTCCTAAAAAGCCCTGCATCCTATGGTCTAGCATTAATCTCATATCAAATAGAAAAATGTGATGTCTGCTATATCAGGCTTTGATTGAGAGGTCTCATTCACCTGCCAAGTTGGATTCTTTGAGTTTATTTTTATACAATAAAATTTTCCTGACTGCCATCTTGACTGTAATTGCAGTTCACAGGTTCCACTAACAGGAGTATAGACTGACTTTGTTACAGTGCTTGACCTGTAAGCTTGACCCCTTTTGTCCAAATATGGTCACTTCTGGCTCTAAATCACCAACACGGCCATTTACAAACTCCTGGTTTAAAAATGGTGGTTCAGAAACCAATGGGTGATGTCACAGCTCTTCCATCTACTAATATTTTACAATCACTTTTCTAACCGAACTATAAAAGGTTTAATAAATGATGCTAAAACCACCAACATACCTGCATACTTTACATTTATGTTCATGCCAAAGCACTATAGGGCTGGAACTAACAGTTGTTTTCATTGTCAATTAAGCTGTTGATTTATTCTTTATCTATGGAATAATTGGTTTATGAAATGTCACAAAAATGGTGAAAAATATGATGTCTTAAAATGTGTTGCAGGATAGGTATTTTACTGTCATACAGAGTATTCACATTAACCCCTCAGGCACCAGAGTTTTGTTTTGTTTGTTTTTTTAATATTCAATTTTTTTTAAATCAAGACTTCAAAAAGCTGTCTGTTTCATTCAGTTATGTTGCTTGTTGCAATACTGTGACTTTAGTGCTTGAAGGGTTAATCAGATAATTTTACATTTTTTTTTCTTAAAAATTACTCCAGCCAATTACTGATTATGAAAATAGTTAGTGATTAATTTAACAATCAGTAACTAATCAATTAATCTGTGGTGATGTTATTTATTTTGTTTCAGAAATGTTGAGATTATTTTTATCCATCCTTTGCATAAGCATAAAGGCATAGGCTATTTTATTGCTTTTATTGCACCTAGGTTGCCCCAATTGCTTTGTGAGGATGTTGACAAAGCTTTAATCTAAACCTAATTCTAACCAAAAGGAGAAAAAAAAGAACACCTTTCATGGTCCATTCCAAATGTCCTCACTTCATTTAAATGTGCAAAATGTTTCTCACATCATCCATAAAACTAGAACAAAGACAAATATTGACCCACTGGCATCTACAGTTACATATCTGTGCACATACACCGAGCCTGTCCACCAACCAAAGGGCAATAACCTCTGAAGCGCTGTGTTTTGGATCAGCAGTATTGACAGCTTTCACATTAGACCTATTGAAATGCATTGTTGTCGCCGTGACAACACACACCCATTCACAGACAGTGGGCAACTCTGGCATTCGACACCAATCAATCTGACGCCACAATCACATTCTTTCCACCTGCTTAAACGGAGAAAAAGAGGAAGGCGGGTTTCGCTGCTCTTCAGTGTCACCAATCTGACCCCCAACCTTGACCTCTGACCCTCTGTGGCTGTGGTCAAGGGTTTAGTAGAAGTGTGTGTGTGTGCGTATGTGTGTGTGTGTGTGGGGGGGCATTGACAGATTATGTTATGGTCACGTCTGCCTCTGGCGAATAATAGGCATTATACATCAATTAGATGTGACATGCATTTAGTTATTTAGTTAAATATCTATTTCTTTGCTCACTTATTTAAATAAAACCACAAGCACTAGTAAACAGCATTTTCATAGAAAGGTTAGCATTTTTTAACAAAATGTAACCTCTTTGACATGAGTACAGGTACAACAATTAAATAATGTAATTTAATTAGGTTGGATAATGTAAATTTAGGCATAAACTGTCACCGCAGGAGTTTACCTCTATGTCCATAAATAAAGAAATGATTATTTTAATGACAAAAAGTGTCATGAAGGAGAAAACAAGTATAGAAGTAAAATGTGATATAATCAGTGTGTCTGCAAGAAAAGGAATGGTGGAGGGTAAACAAGATAAAATGTGAATAGATAGATTAATGCAAGAGAAACAACAATAATAGAACAACAAGATGCAAAATGAGTAAGAATTATTGTAAATGATTTGCATCTTTTAAAAGATTAGTAAACAGGTGTCTTTATTACGAGTTTTTATTAATTACATTTATTTTTCAAAAAGTAAAAGTAATAAAATGCAGCCATGGAATGAGACTTTTACAATTAAAGTGACTCCTTGGTTTTGAGAACAACAATGACCGTGCAACGTGAATAAACTCAATCCATTGCTGGCTGTCAGTTGGGGTCATGTCACTGAAACCACCTTCCTCGTCCCCAGAGGCGCCGTGTTAACCATTTGAGGACTCATTAGCATAACGCCACCCCCTGACACACACTCATACACCTCAGGACAATCACAAATAAATGAGCTCATGGAACAGATAAGAAATCAACACAACAAACTATTACAATCCTATAATGTACTCCATTAAATATCTGTTTGTTTCTTGATGGGGAAAAAAAGAAAGAAGAGCAAAGAAATTAGAAACCATTCAACTTTCATGTCTTGGAGTAAGTTTGATTTTCTGAGACCTGGCTTTTCCTCAGCTTCTACTCCTGCAAACATGAACTGATAAATGAGTCTCTCTATGTCTGTACTCCATCCATTTAACAGCATCTACACACACACACACACACACACATCGATGAGGGGGTGTCTTACACCACAATAAAAACGTCTCCCCTCCTCTCCTCTGTCTTCCTTTCATTGTATTGTATTATATCCAATTCCCAGAGGACTGTGGGTAGCATCCCTCTTTTTCTCTCACACACTCTCCTCGAGCAGCTCTGCCTGTCTGTGTGTGCGTAGTGTTGTCAGAAGGGTAAACAGCGAGTTAAACAGATATAGCCAAGCGTAAAATTTAAAAAGGCTCCCCAGTGGGCGCCGGAGGGGGTTGCTGGGAATCAAGCACATATCAATTGAGGAGCATAGAGATAGAGACCAAGTACTGTTGAAAAAGAGACAGGATTGCTCCTATGGTAAATTCTGCTTGTCTGGCACCTATAAATTACAGGCATTTTCTGACGTCTTTCCCAGTTTACTCCTGTCTGTTTCTAATGTTCCTTATGTTTTTTCCTTCTTATTTTCCAACATTTCATCCTTTTAAATTCTGTTTTGTGGATTTAATATTTTCTATAGGGTTACGCTTTGCAAGTTTGGTGGAAAATGTGTGTTTATTCCAACTGCAAGAAATGTAAACGATAATACACAGAAAAAAAATAGTGGCAATGAAAGTACTTCTCCTTCCACAATGGGCCATAAAGACTAACTGTGCAGACTTTATTTTCTAGATTTTTTTCTTTTTTTTTGCTGCACAAATTAATATGGCTGTATTTTCTTTATTTCCTGTGGAGACTGACCTATGACCAGTGTCAGGCAGTAGCATCGTTACTGCATTCACTATATTTCTTAGTGTGATACTTGTTTTCTGGATCAGCAGCAAAGTGCTATTACTGATGACACACAAGATACTTTTCCCCAAACTTTTCTGAAGCTGAAAACAAAGTGGGTGTAAATGTGTAGCTGTGTAGACTGGCTTGTCGCAGGATGTTAGAGTTAATCAGATTCAGTATTTTGGACTCTTATCAGATGGGGTTCTTTTCTTTTTTCTATTTTTTCTGTAATAAACATGGACCTTTTGGACATTCTGCTGTAGATATTTATTGTGGTAATTATTATTTTTATCAGTGCATTTGTGGACAAAAATATTGGGACACATTATGGCTACAGCTGTAAAATGTCCTGTTCATTCTGATTTGAGAAATAAACATCAAAAAGATAACAAAAGATAACAATTTAAACAAAACTAACTGATGTAATACAATGATATTTATCACAATATAAAACTATATTATGACATTTGTCATAATTGTTTTGTAGTCCAGACCCTTGTTAAAAAAACACCTGAATTCAACATGTCCCAATACTTTTGTCCAAATAGTGTGTATTGTATATAGTGTAACCAGTTACATGCAACTTTAATGTCCTTGCAGGTATTGAAGTTGAAATGGAAACACACAGGCCTTGGTTTTCTTCTTTTTTCTATCAGTGCATACAAACCATATGCAGTGTAAACTGATAGTAATGACCTTAATGATTTTATTCATCATTCAACAGAAGAGAATATGTGTTCAAAGCTAAAAATGTGCTATTAAAGAACAGCATCTGAATGCAAATGCACTTCCTTTGTATTGTTTCAATGGTGACAGGCTTCACAAGGCAAAGACAAATTGTCCAAACTTTCATATTGCAAATAAAGGCATCCACTTGAAAGAGACGTCATGTGACAACAGCAATAGTGGACCTGTTAACTTCCAAACACACTGTTCTGTATGGAAACAAACACAACAGTGGCAACAACAATGAATGGAAGGACATGGAGAGGAGCATCCCCAACCAACTGGATTATCAGGAGAGTGAAGAGCTTAATCCTTTAAACCTTAAGTCTAAAATGGTCCGCCTGGACTTTTTTTTTTATTTTGACGAAAAATCTAGAAAATATGCTGTGAGTGAGTCCATTTGCCCATTTTTACAGAGCACTTTTTTCCCAGGTCTTTCAAAATCTAGCAATCATTTACAATTTACTGCATGTTATAATACTGCTAAAACAGCTCCTTCTCCAGCTTCTAGTAAAGGTGTGGGTGAAATTACCTTAATGACCCAGTGAAGTCTATAAAGTGCAACATCTCAGGTTTCAGAAACTGTTGGAACTTTTCCAATTGCACAAACAGTGAAGAGTTACAGCCGTCCAAACTGCACATGTGCAAGGTGTCAGTCATGACATGTCAGGTTTTAAAGAGTTAATAGTCTAACATTTTATTCATCACATGACTGGTGTGTTAAGGTCTTAATTCTAATTTAAATATCCAAAGTTCACCTTTAAGTAAGAAAAGAAAACATTGATTGTTGATGCTCTTTTTTTATCCTCTCAATGCTTGAATGTTTCTTTTTTCTGCATTGCACTGCATGGACTAAAAAGTAATGCACTGAAATGGAACATAAGGGAGCAAATTCAACAAAAGCATGAAAAAGAAAAGTGTGTTCGACTATGACACAGACACACACAGACACACACATCTAGTCCTGGTCTGTGCGGTGTAATGCTCTACTTGATTATCTCATTGTTGTCTGTAAGTACAAGCCCAGATTGAATCAGCCTGCACTCCATTGTCTCACTGCAGCTGGTGTGTGTGTGTGTGCGTGTGTGTGTAGGTGTGTGTGCGTGTGTGTGTGTGTGTGTAGGGCTGGTAATGAATGGCCAATCTAGTCTATCTAGAGAAAACCTTCTCATCACAGTGCTCCCATAATTACTAGCTCGCTGTGAAAAGTATACGCACTGCTTTATTACTTTACAACGCAGTGCAGTCAAGGCTCAGGACTGAAGAGGCGAGATAAACACACCGAGCGTTCCTCGAGCGCACACGTTCATTTTATATTCAAGTCATTTGCTGCAGCTGATGTTCAAGCGGTTTGTTACAAGCAGTGCAAAGTGCCAAGATCGAAATAATGCGCACAAACGCTCAGCCCATCAGAACAACTCTTAATATCTGCATTACAGTACAACGTACATAGACTTCTGTTTATGCATTAATTTAAATGTATTTCTTGATGTAAATGGACTGATTTGCATTATATCAACCCAAGATGGTATGTTTTAAAGATCATAACACTTATCGGTATTTTAAGCATTTTCCATAACTGACCAATGGCATGTTTTACTCCTAATTAGGATTAAATTAGCTGAATATATGGTATATATTCAATACACTACATGCTATTATAAAAAAAAAAGAGAGACTAAAATTAAACAGCATTCTTCACAGATCCAGGAACTTATCTCAATGAATATCCAAGGCATTTTTTTTTTCGAGAGGAAGTGATGTTTTGTGAGGGGAAATCCCATCTTTTATGGCATCTAATACCAGTTAAGTTGTTTGGTAAATAAAATATTTCCATCTAAATTACCCAGATGAGTCCTGTGACTATATTGTATAGCATTCTGTTGGCTCCTAGTATCACTGCATGCTGAATTCTCCCTCCTGCTGGGAGCTATCAGACCAAGTGACCAGCCTGAGGCACTGGGGAACAATGAAAGAAAAAAAAGGAGGACGATGAGACAGTGAGGAAAAAGGAATGAGGATATAGAGGAATATGGAAACAAGAGAAAAGACGGTGAAAGTTGAGGAAAAGGTGAGCAAATTAAAGGGCCCCTGAGGCCTGAAGCTCTGCTGTAAATCATGTTTTCTGAATGAACAGCTGATATAGAGATGGTTCTATGTGAGACAGGGATTAAAGTCCTTCCTTAATGCTCGTGGTGCTTCTGCTGGTCTTAAAGTGTAGGTAAACATCATTCATTCAGTTATTTTGATTATTAGGAAATACTCTTGCTACATGACATACTGATTTTACATAATGCATAAAGCAGCCATAAAAAAACAAAAAAACCAAAAACAAAACAGAAATTCAGGTCTGTGCAAAGCAGCCACTTTGCAGGTAATTTAGAAAAAATGCATATATTAAAAGGTAATATTTCCAATGATAATGCACATACAAAACATATAACATATATGTACGTAAAAAAATAACAGAGGCTCTCCGCAGGACAACAGTCTATTAAGTGGCTGAAGCATGAAAGCACAGCCTTTTTAATAGGTTACAGATGTTCCATAAGAGCCTGCATTTTAGCAGATAATGGTTTCTTCATTGTTACTGGTTTTTTTTTTTTTTTTTTTTTTTTTTTTTTTTACTTTATCATTCATGTGAATTTTCTGTGAGCAAATGTAAAAAGATATTGAAAGCCAAGGAACACTTAGAAGACTCTCTAGATGTAGTGGGTCATATTACCTGGAACATGCTCATCAATAGAGATCACTCAGAACAAGAGACTGAAGAATCTGGATGTGAATGCATTTCCTAATGTACAAAGGTTAAAGTCCTAGTTATGTTTCACACCTTAAAATAAACATGGCAACTGGCACTATATGGACAAAAGTATTAGGACACGTTGAATTCAGGTGATTCTTTTCTAACAGGGGTCTGGGATACAACACAATAATGACAAATGTCATAATATAGTTTTATATTGTGATAAATATCATTGCATTGATTAGTTTTGTTTAAATTGTTATATTTGCTTCAAAAATGCCTCAGAGGGGGTTTTGCTTAATTTCTCCCAATATTGATTTTTTTTTTGTTTGTTTTTAGTGATGACTGCAATTTTAAATGTCCTACTTCTAAATTTCTAAAATATTTTTTGTGCTCTGAGTATAAATAATAATTTTCTACCACACAACTAACCATCTACTTTCTTCACATCTCACTTAGGAAGAAAAATCTCCCATTAAACTTTATGGAAATATTGATGTTTATAAACTATATGGACAAAATACTGGGACACATGGCTACAGCTGTAATATGTTCTGTTCATGCTGATTTGAAATAGAAACATCAAAGAGCAAAATACGCCAATGAACCTTGGGGTGTAGATGAAGATGGAGGACAGCAATTAGAAATTCCTTAACTATTGCGATTATTCATTAAATGCTCACACAGTTCTCAAAAAGGAATGCAGAAATATAACCAATAACATAAATAAATTCTTTATAGGCCCTGCATGTAATATTTAGTGACATCTAGGGGTGATGCTGCAGATTGAAACAAACAGAACAGCCCCCTCATCCTTCCCTGATGGCACAAATCTGAAAGTCACTAATCAGAACCAATGATTGTTTTGTCTGCTCTAGGTTTTTTTAGTTATGGAAATAAAAACTCTGGTCCACATTCTGCTGTTAACATTGGTGTTGTATCTTAATCCCAAATGCCCCTAACCATAAAATAGAACCAATGTCCCTATATCTCACTGGCATGTTCTATCAAGAATCAATAACCAGTTGAATTTGTGAGGTTGTGAGGTTCTGCCGCTACGTTAGAGTCCTGTGGTCTTGATGCTGGAGATCAATCTCCCAGCAGAGGTGGGTGGTACTTTCACTGGAGGAGAACTCAACTAATTAAATCAAAGTCCATATATGACTTCCTACCAGTGCTATATACTACCTATAATACAATCTGTAACCATTACTATGTTACAAACAATCAAAATATGGCCCATTATAAGTAAAGGCAAGTTTTTAATATTTCAAAAAAAATCTCAAAACTGTGAATAAAATTTGTAGATATTTTCCCAAGGAAGCTACATAAAACAAACAAAAAAAAAATCAAAAGGAATCCAACCAGTAGTTTCAGAAAAAAATTATTGCTGTAATCTAGACATTGGTGACCTTGGGTTTGAGCCCTCAAGGTCAGTCGAGGTCAAAGGTCATGGACCCAAAAGAAAGTCCATATATGACTTCCTATCAGTGCTCAATAGTAACTATATTGATGTCTCTAAACATTTCTATGTTCCATTATAAGTAAAGGCACATTTTTAATATTCAAAAATTCATTAAAAAAAATCAAAAACTCAAAATTTCTTCAAACTGTGAAACTGTTCCAAGGAAGCTACATATAAAATTTGACAAGAGTCTGACTAGTAGTTTAGGAGAATATGATGTTTGAAGAAATTGCTAATGAAGGCTGAGACAATGATGAAGACAACGCCGTACACAGAGCCCACACAGTAGCTCACAGCCTATTTGCCTATGAGTTAAAAATGAGAGACAGGAAACATATTTGGCTGTTGAAGGTGGTGGTGCAACATGGCAGACTCCATTAAAGACAACCTTCTCTGACTGTAGATATAATTACATCACAATAAGGCAAACGTAACAAGTGTTATTTTTGTGTGAATGGGCAAAATAACGGCTATTATAATAAATTTCTGCAATTAGATCCTCCTAACTCCCCCTAAATTTATAACATAAATAATGAATCTCCCCTTGGGGAGGAAACAAGTTGATCTGTATGTCCATGAATCCCTCCAGAACCAATAAAAGAAATCTAGAAAAACCCAAACACAGACAGAATATATGTGAATTACAAAATAACTTCAACCACTCTGCTGTGTTTAAGTGAAAGTGCGTAAATACCTGATTACCCTTAGCATATATGCATGTATTATACAGGCTGAGTGCATTAGGGGCTACTTAGGAGTACTGATACGGGTGTAATAGTAGTGATTAGTACAAACCCAGCCAGCCATAGAAGATGACAAATGGCACCTGAGACAGAGCGTGATTACAGGGGTTTATATGGGCAGAGACAGTATCAGCACAGAGTATGATGGATGACGCCTGGAGCACAGTCTGAGCTGGCTCAATTAGACCTTGATGGCATTAGTTGCATTTCCTAGTGGGTATGTCACAATAAATGTGCCAGACTTGTTAAAAAGGGATGCATTGACACTGGTTGTTTTTACTCTGCGGGCAACTGTCACAGCATGGGATAAAGCTTTCAGACTCTTCAGTTAAATGACAAAAAGGCTTGTTAGAGTTCTGAATGATTACCGCTGAAACTAAACGCTGTCCTTTCTCGTGTAAGAAGTAGACTGTGTTATAAAATATGCCGGTGTTAGTGAAGACGCCTCGCAGAAATTTCTCCACAAAAGGCTTGAATTCAGAGATGAGTCCAAGCCGGTGATGCAATACGTGGACTACGCACAGATAATCGTCATCCGAGCTCTCAATGTGTCTGTGTAAGCTGAGGTAATTATTAAGAAAGGTTACACTGTGTGAAGGTAAGGTAACAGTGTGGAAGGTAATAGTGTGTATCAGAGGTGGCTCAGGTGATGTGTTTTCTGGTGTGTGTTTCACCTGTCTGGCCTGTACCTGTACCTTAGAAGCAAGTGAAAGTTTAGTGTGTGTGTGCGTATGTGTGTGTGCTGTAACTGACACTCAGGTGGCTTTTCAAGTAAGAGTCATCTTATCAAGACAAAAAGAACAAACAGCACACAGCAAGGCACAAAAAACTGAACATAAAGAACATAAAGTAAAACAAATGAGGTAAAAGAATAGAAGAAATACTGAGAAGCTTTGGCAGTGAAAGAAACAACTATTTAAAAGGTTAACAATAAAACAACATAATTTACCGGGAAACATTAAACCCCAATATCGCAATGATTATGTAACACGTCCATGACCACGTGTGATCCAACTGCACATTTTAGAGTGGCCTTTTACTGTGGCCAGCCTAAGGCACACCTGTGCAATAGGGGTGGGCAATATATATCGTCTGTGATAGTATCATGATTGTTGTTTTAATGATGTGCAAATTTACATTATCACGTATTTAAATTACTTCGCCACAAACAATGAAACGCATGCCGAAACTCTTCACATTATCTATAAACAGTGCAGCAATGCTCCCCACACACAGCACGACTCTACCATGACTGAGCCATGCAACTAGTGGGCATACGTGATCACATAACTAGCGTGATCACATGACTCTCGCTAGCAGCCCTGCAACAGGTCAATAGCGCATGGTGATGCTCATGTAAGTTGGAGAAAATTCAGGCACAGGCAGCTCCAGTCCCTGAAGCTGGGTCTACTTCAGATAATTTAGTGCCGAGACACAGGTCTACTTCTCTGGCATGGAAATGGTTTGGTTTTGAAAAGACTGACATTGGTCAAAATACTGTCATATGCAAGATTTGTCAAAAATCTATCGCCGTGAAACAAAGCTCCACAACAAACCTCTTTCACTTCCTCCGCACCAACCACAGTAAAGAGTACGAAGAATATGAGAAACTTTGAGACTCTGCAGCTCAAGAAAAAACAAGTAGGCCACCTGTTCAGCACACTCAACAAACCCTTGCTGACTCATTCAGCAGAAAAGTGTCGTATGACAGAAAAAGTCAATGATGACCAGACATAACCAATGCTATCACCAAATTCATAGCCAGAGAGATGTTGCCGATGGAGTTGGTGGAGGGACAAAGCTTTATTGAACTTTTGAATGTCCTAGACATGCGATACACAGTGCCAAGTAGGAAATACTTCAGCGAAACCGCTCTCCCCACCCTGTATGATAAAACTCGTAAAGCTGTGATGAGTGAAGTGCAAAAGGTGAAACATTTCACAACAACAACTGATTTATGGTCGAGCAGAACACTGGAGCCATACCTCTCTCTAACCGTGCATTTCATTGATGAATCTTGGCTACTTCGGAGCTACTGTTTGCAAACGTCCTATTTCCCAGATGCCCACACAGGAGACATCATTGCCCCTGGTCTGAAAGATGCCCTCGCATCATGATCGCTGAGTGAAGAGGACATGGTCTGCATGACCACCGACAGCAGTGCAAACATCGTCAGTGCACTCAGAATCAACGACTGGAAAAGCTACCATGCTTTGGGCACCAGCTTCATATTGCAATCAGTGAGTTCAAATGTCAATATTCTTATTTAATACAACTGAACTGAAATAGCAATTTGAGTATATCAATGTCGAAAAATGTGGAAATTAAGCAGTTTAAGAAAATATAATTTGATATTATTATAAGCTTTGTTATTGGAAAGGCTACTATGACAAATAAGCCGACAGTATATGACATTAACTGGTATTTTAAAATTGCAATGCATGGTAGTATAAGGCCAACATAACCTACATGGCATTGTTGCTCTGCTCATGGCAATGATGTACCCTTTCAAATATTTTCCAAAGCGGAGCATGCGTGATACAAGGATAAACCAGGCCATTGGTGTCTGCAAGAAGGTGGCTGAAACCTTTTCCAGCAGCTGGAATTTAAGGAAAGGACTGGCTGATGCTCAAAATCAGATGAAGCTCCCACAGCATAAACTCATCACAGAATCACCAACAAGATGGGGCTCAAGACAGCGCATGATAGAGAGGTTTGTTGAGCAAGAAAAGGCCATTCGTCATGTGTTAGATGCAGACAGGAAGCGCAGGCATCTCCTCCCAACATGACAAGATGTTGATGTGCTAGAATCAGTGAGCAAAGCACTTAGTTCCCTGCTGGAGTTTACAGATGCCCTCTCAGGTGAGCAAGTAGTAACAAACTCCTACCTGAAACCGGTTTTGGCAGTGAAGTCTGATGATACAGATCTCACAAAAAAAAAAAATCAAGGAAACCATTCTGGATTACCTAAACACAAAGTCCAGAGATGACAATGTGGATGGCCTTTTAAGTGTGGCATCCACACTTGACCCATGGTTTAAGAACCACTACAATGATGATGATCAGATGATGATGTCAACAATTTCCTCTGAGCTTATGGCTATGGCAACTCAGGAAGAGAGCAATTCTCCAGGCCCTTCAACAGATGGTGATGATGACACCTGTGAGCCAGCCAAAAAAAAGAAGTCTTTCAGCAGTTATTTCAAAAAAACAGTGAGAGGGGAGTCACAGGCTACTGGCATAGAAAAGAAGATCCAGAGCTACCTTATGATACCGGAGGTGGACAGTGATGTCAACCCACTTGAACGGTGGAAAACCCAAGAGATAAATTTCCCCAGACTGGCAAAGCTAGCAAAAAAGTATCTGTGACTCAAGCAGCCCGTAAGAGAGGGCATTTAGCACAGGTGGAAATATTGTGACGTGTCACTGGGCTTCACTCAAGCCTGATAATGTGGACAGACTGGTGTTTTTGGCACACAATTTGAAGTAAACAACCTGTTGTGAACTATTGGCCTAGAATGTTCAAAGTTCTGCAAAGTTTCTGGTGTCTGTCCTTAACTGTGAGTATTGAGTACTTTTTCAGTTTGAGAATTGTGGATTTTTTCTCCACAATATTGTCATTTGTTTACAAATCTCTTTCTATTTATTTGAGAAACCCTTAAGTGAACCTTTTAAGAAAATGTACAATACTGGACAGGACTTGAAGCTTAATAAGGCTATAAGCATTTGCTGTTGATGTTCATTGTTCAATATTTCTTATGGATGCATAGAGCACTTTATTACAATAATTCAATATTCCTCCACTGTGGTTCAATTAAGTTCTTTTTTATTTGAACCTTTTTGGAAAATGTCTTTTTTGTGATTTTTTTTTTTGTACAATCCTGGACAGAACTTGAAGTTTAATAAGGCTATGAGCACTTGCCGTTGATGACGTCCACTGTTCAATATTTCTTATGGATGCGTGGGGGACTTTTTTTTTTTTTTTTACAAGAATTCAATATTCCTGCACTGTAGTTCAATTAAGTTATCTTTTTTCTTTTTTTTTTAAGTTTAAAGACAATAAATTAGAGTGTTTTCCTTAAACATTTTAATCATTGTAATTACTGTAATCTTTCAGCAGGTATTACTCAGAGAATTCCAGTTACATTTTTGAAAATATAGACAAAATATCGTTATCGTTAAAATCCTAAAAACTATCGAGATATTATTTTTTGCCCATATCGCCCACCCCTACTGTGCAATAATCATGCAGTCTAATCAGCATCTTGATTTGCCACACCTGTGAGGTGGACGGATTATCTCTGCAAAGGAGAAATGCTCACTAACACAGATTTAGACAGATCTGTGAACAATACGAGAGAAATAGGCCTTTTGTGTACATAGAAAAAGTCTTAGAACTTTAAGTTCAGCTCAAAAAAAAAAAAGGGAGCAAAAAGAAAAGTGTTGCGTTTATGCTTTTGTTCAGTGTATTTCTCTCTAACTAAAAATGATGCAGCCCTTTAGACTGGGGTTACAGCCGCTTTTTCAGTCTTAATTACATATCCATTATTAACTGATTAAAATGAGGTAAGAAGGTTAAATTACAACCTCAATCTGGAGATCAGCTGCTGCAGGAAACGTGGTGACAATATTTTGAGATGTTGTAGCGATAATGGTAATATTAGCAGCAGGACTTTTGCTCAAGTGCAAGTTTCAGGTACTTTTATTTGAGTATTAACCCATAAAGACCCAAATATATGTAGGCAACCAAAACCAGCTACTGATCTAAACTGTTTAATAACTTTAGAGCCACTAATCCTATCAATCCATGTAAATACTTGGTGTAAAATGCAGTTTGTCATCTTTTCATGGTCATCAGATATGACCCATTTGGACGTTCAGAGGCTCCGTATTGAACATGGAAACACCGTCATCTTCTACAACATTGATTCACCAGTAAAACCCATGGAGTTGGCTCAGTGACAGTGGATGGAGACACTTGGATTATGTTCAGTTGATAATATATTATACTGAAAAAGTCACTTTTTCTTAAGTTTTCTGTTATGATAACTCTGAAATGTAATCTCAGCATGATGATTAAAGTACATGATCAGTAAAATAAATATAGAAAAATAGCTGATTTTCACTGAAAAAAAAGCAAAATGGAGAAGATAATATTATGATAAAAGGTGATAAATATTTTCAGACACATTCCTCTTTTTATTCCTATTTCTACAATCAGTAATCACCTTTGACCAGGTTCAATTGTTACATACTGAGTCCCAGTTACACTTTATCTATCAGGAATAAATCACACTGTCACAGTCATTTCATGAGAAGAGGTGAAAATGTCTTATTCCAACTTTATGAGCAACAGTGTACTCATGCACCACTGCATTGTAAGGGCAATTTATTTTTTTTTCATTCCACTACATTTGTCAGACAGCTTCGGTTACTTCAGATTACAGTTTCTAACCCCCTTCTTGTCCAGTGACAGTTGTGTTGGTTCTGTATGTGTTATAAGATCAAAGAAATTATGCTGAAATGGGTGATGCAGGTATGAGTTGACAAAGTTCTCCTTATTTTAAATAAACTCTAAAAACCACTGGAAAATGCACTGTTACAAAGCTGAAAACCGGGCTGATCTTGTCAGTGTACATAAAACTTGTGATTCTCACAGGATGGTGACACTGCTAACATTTGATGAGTTTACAGAGCATGATGCTTTGCAGTGGGTTAAGCTGGGAACAGTTAATAAAGTAGTGTAACTGAACTCAACCTTAAACGTCAACAGCAGTAAAATAATAAATAAAAATAGGACCAATGTCTCTGTATCTCACTGGCATGTTCTATCAAGAATCAATAACAAGTTGAATTTGTGAGGTTGTCAGATTCTGCTGCTATGTTAGAGTCCTGTGGTCTTGATGCAGGAGATCAACCACCCAACAGAAGTGGGTAGAACTTTCACTGGAGGAGAACTCAACTAATTAAATCAAAGTCCATATATTACTTTCTATCAGTGCTCAATAGTAACTATATTGATATCTGTAACCATTTCCATGATATAAGTCATCAAAATATGGCCCATTATAAGTAAAGGCACATTCATAATCCTTACAAAATTTCTCAAAAATTCCACAATCAAAATTCTTCAAAACTGTGAACAAACTTTGTAGACACTAGTCACTTTTCTATTGACCCTCAAACTGCGCAAATATAACTTGTGCATAAAAATTTACCAAATGGAAAAACGACAATTTTGCCAAAACTCTCGTTTTTTGATTAAAAGTTTTGGCGCTGGCAAGAGGTGGTTTTTTGGGCATAGCACAAATGGTATATTACACAAAACTGCAATGGAAAGACCTTTTTTTGCAACAAGAGTCAGGTGAATTTAAAAAAAAAACCAAAAAAACAGATGTTGATGGACGTTACAACAAGCGAAGAAGAAGAGTTTTAAAAGAAACATGGTGCTGTATGTGTGGACACACCAGGAAACCTAATCATTTTTAAATTAGTACAGGATAGAGGGGTAATATATAATAATAATAATCATCATAATTATAATAATAGTGAATACATCTGTAAATCTACACGATATTTACGTTCGTCACCATGTTTATGGAATGACTTCTCATGTTATCTCGCGATAATAAACAAATCATTGCATTTGTGATTTAATGGAACAACCGACATTATGCACTTATGTTTTTTCGACATTTAGTAAATGTGTGTAAAACCTCTCCTGGATTCACTGGAAAATGCAGTTACAAAGCAGAAAACTGGGCTGATTTTCTCAGTACATAAAAAGTTGTGGTTCTCACAGGACAGTGACACTATAAACATTTGATGATCTCATTGAGTATGATGCTTTGCTGTGGATTAAACTAGAAACAGCTAATAAAGCAGTGTAACTTAGCTTAACCTAAAAGGTGCTGTATGTATCAATGTGGCCAAAACTGATACTGCAGTCACATCCAAAATACTGTAGAGCGTGGTATCCCCTCCACCTCCCCCCAGACTAGGGGTTGCCAGATCCAGCATGAGCGTCTACGACAAACAGCTACCATGGCAAGCAACAAGTCCTACACCGGTATTTATACCGGAGCCATCTCTTCATCCGGTCCCGGACCAGGGAGAAGAGATCACCCGGTGCTCTCTTCACCCGGGCCACAGGAGGCCACGGGAGGCCGTGGGAGACCACGGCAGAGCCAGCGTCCATCTTCAAATTCTTCTCTGCTTTCAGCAGTCTCCATGTTCCAAAAGCATCTCCTATACATATCCTTGTTTTGTTTCTCACTTTGTCGTGACATATTTGGGAATAATAAGAGGCTTTTATGAGACTGTCTGAACTGTTTAGTGGACTGTCTTGTTCCAATCCATCTTTGGCATGGGTGTGGATGCTAGAATAATGCTGACACTGTGATTTGCTTAACCAATCCATAAAGAAAATAAACCAGAATTTTGGAAAAGTCAGTAAACAGCACCGTTAGCCAGGCTACAAACACTACTAGCTGGGACAATACCACCACTAGGTGGGCTACAACCACCGCTGGCCAGGACAACATCACTGCTAGCTGTGCTACAACCACTGCTAGCCCCGGCAACATCACCACTAGCCAGGCTACAACCACCATTAGCCGTGACAGCACCACAGCTAGCCGTGCAACAATCACAGCTGGCTGGGATACCACCATAGCTGGGTGAAGTGCAGGCACGGGGAACTAAGGAGAAAGTGCTGCAGCTGCTTCCACTGTGCTACTGCTGGGATAAAGTGCTGCTTTTGGCGTCTCAGCTAAAATGCCACTGAAGAATAGAGCAGAAGCTATAAACCTGAGGGTGAGTATGTATCACTTGCACAGGTAACTGACTTGCTTCAAAAGCTAAAGGAAATGTTTGAACAACTGTTACCACAACAGAAAGATATTTTTTCAGGGATTTATCAATACAGTTATGGCTAAAACAATCACTACAATGGATAAACGTCAGACATTTGTAATCAGAAATGTTCCAGCTGCAGCCTAGTGGGAACTAGCAACCTGGATGCCGAAACACTACTGACTTCATGACTGGGAGATAGGTAATGGGCAGAGCATCAGACCAAAACACAAAATTACAATGTAAACATTATTTGGTGGCTTACAATTAGCTTTTCAAATGTGAATATGCTGGCTGGACTACTACTGTCAGTGATATCAGTATTTGGAATGAACATGACTCCTTAATGTCTGGTGACAGTCAGGGCCATTTTCTGATTACTTGGAACATAATTCCTACATGCAGCACCTTTAAACATCAACAGTAGTAAAATAACAAAATTTCTCAACAACCAAAGTTAATCCAAAACCCTCATACACGATACGATACGACGTGGACCATTTTATTGCTCAGTGACTATTTGTACTACTTTTAACATACTTTACTGAAATACTTATAAGTTGGATTTTGAATACAGAACTTTTACTTGTAGTCCAGTATTTCTTCACTTCACTGTCATAACTTTCAGTCAAAGCTGTGGTACTTGACAGTTTTTAGCATCACTGGGCAAAAATTATATAATTAGTTTTCAGTATATTGTAATTCAAGGGGTTTGAGAAGACATAAGACTTCAGTATCTACTCCATGCCTGTGACTTTGGAATACAGAAAATCTACTCCATGACACCCCAATATTGGTGTTTTGAGGCAGATAGGAGGGTTAAATATGTGACTGACAGCTGCAAGTATCAATCACTGATCAGACTCTTTCTGATGTGACTCTACTGCCCTATTCTGTGTCTTAACATAGAAGTTTGAAAAAGTATCTTAACTTTCCCATAAAGGCATGAAATTATGTCAGGTGATGCACTCTTATATTTAGTCTTCTGATTTGGATTGAGAGGAGAAAAGCTGCAGAGGGAAGGTGTGTACTTTCTGGTGGTTTTTTTTTTTTTTTTGCTGATGTCGGCTCCTGCAGCTTTAAATAAAGAATGAATACTTTTTCTGCTTCTGCACAACGGTAAATGTAAGTGGTAATGTGCTAATGGGATTGGGATTTGTAATTGAAGGAGAAGAAACTGTAACCCTCACAATAGGGCACTTGAAAAAAACAAAAGTAGAAGTGTGTATTTGTGTGCTTTGATTGGATACAGGTGATACTCTGGAAAAGATGGTGTTGTACTCACATTTCAAACTCATTAGTAACACTCAAAGTCTCTCCTGTATCTGTGTTTAATGCCTCTCTGTCTTCACTATCTCTTATCCTGCTTAATTGGAAGCACATACTGAAATATGAGCACACACCAAACTATAGTGGAAAAGGTTAAGTGTCGCATGCCCATCTAAAGATAAGACACAGGCACATTCGCGCACAGAGGAAGCAGACTGTCTGCCCTGGTGAGTCTACCTGCTGAATTAGTCAGTCAGAGTGTTCAGGCCCGGTCCACCTCAGATCAGGTTGCCAGTCTAGTCGTAACACAGTCAGGTCAGACAGGTCAAATACCTGTTCAGATAACATACTGTGACCTGTTACCATTATTTTACCTCAGCTCGACAAAGGTGACACTCGCCTTTCTCTGCCTGCAGTTCACAGACTTTTTAATAAACTCATGGAAAAAAAGTCACTTGTCTAATACAGCCCTGTGCGCTGTTTGGTAAATTATGCTTTATTTAATTATGCTATTGATATATGGGCGACAAATACTTGAGACAGTTAAAATAAGTAGTGATCATATATGTGAAGTGTTCAGATTTTGTTTAGCTTAGGAACTTAATCCTTAGATGCACTTGTCCATAAATGGGTAAAGAAGGACCTGTGTTAAAATCAGTGTTTTTATGCCACTTTTGTCATTTTGTCATGTTATAAATAATCAGTTGTATTATATTTTGGTCCACAAAAGAATGATTTCATGTTTGAAATGTTTTCTTGTTTTTACATCTTTAATCATTTTAAAAAATTTTTCTTTCTTCTCTTTAAATATTATTATTGAGTGAGTGAGTGAGTGAGTGAGTGAGTGAGTGAGTGAGTGAGTGAGT
>JAPQRP010000005.1:46548795-46574714 GCA_037367295.1 Apogon hyalosoma
TTTCTTTCTTCTCTTTAAATATTATTATTGAGTGAGTGAGTGAGTGAGTGAGTGAGTGAGTGAGTGAGTGAGTGAGTGAGTGAGTGAGTCCTTTGAAGCTTGGGGTAGTAATACAAAAACTATAATTTCAAAAAATGTCTAAAAGGTAAATTAAAAATGTAAATAGCATGATGTCAATAACATGTTTTTTGAGGAAAACCTGAAACACGAAATAACTTTTCATTAGAAAGATATTGTGCATCTAAGGGTAAAAAAGCATATGATCTTCTTTCGCACAAGACTCATATATCTATAATTTTGGGCAGACAATGCAATATTTTGACAGTATCTAGATGAATTCCCATTTCCTTAAGTGTTTGAGCATCTGTGATAGCAAAGTGGCCTAATTTGTGTTTTATAATCCACCAACATATCTTTACACTAATGTAACTCCTAAGTATCGGTGTAAATAAGGCTCATTGCATGTCAGAGTTTGGAAGGTGGACCAGCTGTTCACAGACATTTTATTTCTTAAGCAGCAGCAATAAAACATGTGACAGCAAACTAAAACTTTACCTCTGTTAAAGCAAACTAAAATTTAAAATAGTATTCACAGATGCCATAAAACCCATAGTGCACGGCTTTGTGTAAAAACAGTTACAGTTTTGATGACACGCTAACCTTTATTTTAATGCCATGATCTGTGTGATAACTGTCAAAAGTAGATCATACGCCAGTGTCATTTGACACAGGCTGAGCTATTTTTATATTTTAGTGCAGAAATGTTTCATATTGTAGCTTTTGTACATCCATGAGATTTCCAAACACAATGCAAATGCACCATCCATCATGATCCAACAATGAAACTTTTCAAACTCTTCTGATTCCATCTTGTATTTTTACTCATTGGAAGTGTGGACATCAGTAATGGTGTGTGTCTATGTGTGTGTGTTTACTTGTGTGTAACCCATAGAGCCCAATGACAAACACAAACACATGGTAATTAATGTGGTAGCTTCTTATTGCCATGGTTGTTTACTGGTTGAAGAAGGCAGATCAGGGATGTCACCTACCAGATTGACTCTGTTTCACACAGACACACAAGAAAAACACTGTAGAGTCACACATTTGATAGAATGTAGTCAAATACACACACAATGAAGTAAAGATAAAAAAGGCGAAGAAAACCAAAACAGTAAGGTCAACTACAGTAAGATTAAGATGAGGGAAAAGAATGAAAGAAAAGGACCTGTTGTCATTTTCATTCCTTGCTCTTGGTCTCATTCAGATACACAAACACACACACGCCCCGGACAGTGACAGGGCCTTATTGCAGGTATAAATTGAGGCAGTGAAAGTGTGTGTGTTGTTCATTAAAGCAGAGTGAATCTCGATTGGTTTTCATTAAGGGCCTGACCACACCAAGTACATGGTTAATCTAGACAGCTACGCTCCAGATCAGCCCATCTCTCCTTCTGCCTCCTTCACACACACACACACACACACACGCACACACGCATACACGCACACACACACACATACACGCGCACACACACACACACACACAAATGAACAGAATGGACACACAAATACACATTTTCACAGTAAACATCTTCAAGCACAGACACACACAAAGACAAACCAGATTCTTATTTATTAAACAGAGGTGACAGGTACTGAATAAGTTGTTTTCTGGTACTGTGTGTGTGCGTTTGCTTTTATGTCTTGTCTTAACTTTAGGGTTTGTGAGTGTATTACATGTTCCAGTGTATGAATATTTCAAATAGGTATTGGCCCTTTCTTATGAGTGTCTACATGTGTTTGTGTACCAGTGTTGATGTACACATGTTGTGAGTTTTTGTCATGTGTGTTTGTCTGAGTGTTGTTGAATGTGTGTATGTGTTAATGGACAATTGGTGGCTGTGGTTATGAGTTAAGTCTAATTTCCAGGAGGCCTGTCTTCGCTAAACAGAGCTGACACAGTGCTGCTCCAACCAGTTATCTGTCACTGGGAATTAGACACTAACACACACCCTGAGAGATGAGCTGGGGCACACAGACACACACATTTCTACACTTTTTCATCTCTGTTGGCCTTACATACAGTCACACAGTGTACTGAGATGTACACCAAAACCACCAAATAATGCTACACAAGTGATTTTTCAACATCACGCAGCTGCTACAGGAGCACTGTCGAGGATAGGTAGGCTGCTCCCATTTGGCCTCAGTATCTGGTTTTCTGCTGGGATGAGGGTCTGCGACGGGGTCAATAAAGTTCATGTGACAAAGGCTGAGGTCATATTTAGAAAGATTACAGGACCCAAAGTAGCTCCCAGTGAGAAAATATTGACTCAATTCTTACAATTGTGGTCTAAGAATTTTCCCTTAAAGTTAAGAGTACATCCTACCAAAGACATTACTATTCATAAAACATCTTAACCCTTAAAAAGGTTGAGGTGAAAAGGTGCAAAAAGGAGAGTTAAGAAGCTTAAGAGTTTCTTAAACAGATAAGAAAATGAAAAAATGAAATAAAGACAAAGAGTTTCTATAGTTATGAAAACTAATAAAATTGACAAATTACAAGTGCAGAAAATTCTAAAAATATTTTATCATAAAGCTAGATTAAAAAAAAAAAAAAAGTAAAAAAAAAAAAAAAAAAAAACTAAGCCAACTAAAATAACACAGAACTGCAGGTAAAATTTGCTTTGTTTTAATTTCCCTTCAATGTTAATGATTCATGGTCTACAAGAATAAAAAGGCTTTGCACAGCATGGAAGGTTTGATAAACTCTGGTTTTGGTTTCATCTTACTTTCTGCTTCTATTAATCAAGGTTTTCAAACCAAACATTAAAACTGCATAAAAACAAAAATATATCTGAAGTCCTCGTAATACACATGAAATCACTTATGCATTCCTAGATCTGTCTATTTTGCTGTTCAATGTCTGTCAATTATCACAAGTGCTTATTTTTGGGGTGTGATTAACCAACCTTTCAATATATCTGCTATATCCAGTAACAGGGACTACCCTCAGCTCCTCAGTTTTTGTCTATTTCTTAATGAAAATAGCTAAGAGTTTTCGTCACTCCTAAACTGACACTCGTTGCTCAAGTTTTTAGCTAAAGTTACGAACTCTCTGAGAGATGTCCCATTTTGATCTCACTTGACACAAACTTGGATAAACATGAATACAAGGACTTCATGATGACCTAGATGATGATATTGAGGGTAACAGTTGTTGAAAAGTTCTAGACAACTTACTAGTCTTTGTTCAAGCAGGTGAGCGGTTACATGGTTTTTCACAGTTTAGTTCAGTGTGTATTATTTATTAAAGTCTGAAACTGCAGATTGCAAGCAAATGAGTCCCTTCAATTCTCCTATGGTTTTTGCTAAGAAAACAGAAGGGGAGAGTCAGTGTTTGTAGTAGGTCTGGTCCACATTCAGTTATAGATGGCAGTAATGTACATGAAGTCATACAAAAACATGGCAACCACTCCACGGTGGTAACCCCTCCCTCTGTAGAGATTAACAGCTCACCTAAGATAATGGAATCATGGGGGTGCTTATTTAACTCTTGATTGACAATAAGTACACTAGTGCAGTATTATACAAACACTTTTCCCCCAGCAATATCAGGTCAAGTCACCTTGACTGGGTACTGTATTTTTGGTGTTTCTGTTAAGTAAGACCAGGGACCGTCAGGTACTACCAGACATTATTTCTAGTATCACCTTTGCTGAGGTCCAGAATCTTTCTGCATCAATACACGTATGTATATTATCATGTATATATGTATCTTGTCTTATTTCACAACATGGAACATGAAGACATGCTCTCAGGTAATCTCTAAAAATACTGGGGCAAATTTTCAAAAGGGTACTGCCTTGGTAAATCAGCCACAGATTTGAAGTATTCATCAAAAATTCTGGAGATGTTACTTTAGTCTTCATTCATAGCTGCAGTTGCGCTAAAGATGGAGTTACAATAGTCTACACTGGGCTCCGTGCAGGTTTCCCCCGCCGTTTAAAACAGGTACTAATGCAGATCTGGAGTAAGACCCCGAGCACCTTCCATGGCAGCTCACTGTTCCGAATGTGTGCTATGTGCTAATGCTAATGGTAAGTATTGTGTGTGTGTTAGGATGGGTAAAAAGCAGAGACCCTATTACCCTGTGTTGATTTTAGAGTGAGTATTAGACCTTTTTTTAACTGCATCGGTAAGACAACCAGTAGTACTGAAGGAGTACTGTATCTGCTATGGAAATGGGGCATGCTAGTTTCAAAACTGAGCCAAGTCAAGCAAAGTGGAGGCAAGTTGAGCTGATGCTGTCAGTAACAAAGTCACTTGTGTACACATAATGAACTTATACATTTGCTTGCAGCTTTGAGTTTTGATTTTTAACTCCAATCAAAGTCAACAGATAGACACGAACATGTATAGTTAAATTATTCTGTAAGATGTATGACCTGTGGATTTGGTTATTGGGAAATACACCATGTCCTCTCATCTGTTCATCTTATTATTCACATTTTCTGTCTCTCCCTTTCATTCCCTCACTCAGACAGAAGATGTTTCAAAATTGTGTAAGAAAGATGGTTTATGGAGTGTTCAGAAGTATCTCCCGGTGCAGATGGGTTCATGATAATGCAGCTTCTGATCTCACCGTCTCATTATTCCGGTTCAAACACTCAACCCCTTCAAGTGGTCTTGCTACACTTTTAGCCAAGCCTCAATCCAATCATCTGAATCTATTGTGTGCTCTGAGGGGCCACTCTCTCTCAACCTTTGAACATGTGCTGCACTGTCCATGAGCAGCCCTACACTGATTGAGAAGATCAAATTACATCTACAGAAGGCTCTGTTGTGTTGCTTCATAGCCCATCTGTGTAGTCATCTTAAAATCAGGACGTGAAGAGTTTTAAAACTGATATTGAAAAATACATTAAATGTCTGCTGCCAACTGGAGGAAAAAAGATAGACTAAGAAAACTGGTAGCATTTACACTTAAGAGCTTTTAATCAAAAACCCTATTGACATCAGTACTTGAAACTGTGTTTTCCAAAACCTCTTAATATGACAAATAAATTAAATGTTCCCCAATCCTGGATGAGCACGATTGTAACTGAGATTCATCTCAAGTGTCCCCAAAGCAGGTTTACAGTCTCATCTTTCTTTGAAATGTAGGTCAACAGTTTTAGTCTTAAAAGGGTTAACATTTTTTTTTATTTTACGAGTGAGCATTCAGAAAAACCAGAATCATTTACAGTTGTTTTTTTTTTGTTTTTTTGTTTTTTTAACCACAATTTGTTTCTTTGTATTCACATATGGCTGAAATCTAGCTTTGAACCTTGCTCTGATTCACAGAATTCAGTTTAAGTGCTCAACTACAGCATGTGCTATATCTCAAGTGTAGCAGCACCTAACAAATCCGTCTTCAGTGCTCTGATGAACCAAGCACAAACTAAAGAATGAGGAACACAGAGGCTGTAAACATCATATAAACCACCTTTTAGGGTGGGACTTATGTTTTAAACTGTATATTTGTGCCCTCAGACCATGAAATGTATTTGATAGTTTGAACAGCCCATGTGTTAAAGCAGCAATCAATCTTTCACTCAAAAATGGAAATATTCCAAATGTCTGGCCTGTTGAAAGAGGGAACAGGTTCCATCACCCCCCTATTTACAAGCAATAAACGTCTTTATCAGATACTAAAGGTACATTTTGCAAAAAAAAAAAAAAAAGTGCAAACTAGTCTTAGAACTGCAAATAAAAATGTTCCAAAGTAAAAATTAAGAATCTCTGTGGCTTTATTAGAGAAAAACGGCTGCTTTTGGAATCAAAGTAACACATTACAGAGAAAGTTGGTGGATTGTGGTACGTATAATAGAGATTTAGTGTGATGTGTGAGTTTCTGTGTGTATGTATTCCCAGGGCCTGGACAGGCTATCAAGCATCTATCCATCCTTTGTAACAATCAATATTTATAAACCCCGGAGGATCTGTGGTATGAAGCATATAAACAAGCAATGGAGTGGAGCAGGACAGACCACTGGGCAAACAAACACACACATACAGACTTCAATCAAATACACAAGTAGAAATGACATGGAAAGTGACGAGGACAGACAGAGGGAAAGAGGGAGCTTCAGCACAATGTCAATACATCACAAAGTTTCATAATCACATAAAGAATATTGTAATTAGCTTTTCAGAATCGCCCCCTGTGACTTGATTTAAAGGAATTTAACTGAATGTGAAATCAGGTGAAACAATGACTATTGATTATCATCAATTTTGCATTTTATTATTGGCTCAATGATGTGATGTGTTGTCAAGTGTAAAGAGCTACTGCAAAATCATTACCAGCAGCTTTTTTTATGTTAGTGCAGTATCTATTACAATTCCTGTTTGGCTAATAATAATTTAACAACTGATATAAGTGACTTGCGAAAGGTCTATCATATATAAACAATGTATTCATTTTCACCATCATTTTAATGTAGGCTAATGTTTATGTTTGTCTTTTATTACAAGATCTTTATAAGCAAGTTTATAACTAGCTAATATTTGCATTAATACAAAATACTAATAGCCATATTAAATATGGTAAAAACACTCCACTGTTACCAGTTTCACCTTGCATTACTGTCATATTACTGGTGTTTACTGTAGTCTTATCATCCCCTACAGAAAAAAATTTATCAGGCAAGTATGTAAAAACATGTTACACATTCATGCCCAAAATGTTACAAAAGGCTACATCTCTGAATTCAGTTTAATGTATCTGTATGTATCTACCAGTACTCTATTATTATGAATAAGTTATGCAGCACTTTCGGAATATGCCTTTGTTGAAATCGAGATCATCATTTGTGACAGACTGTTTGTGTCTCCAAGGGGTAAGGACCTCAGCTCAGCTATCTATATTATAAACACCGAGTGACCTCTGTGTGTGTGCGTGTGTGTATGTGTATCTGCTTTACAACTGAAAAACTGGAGAGTGCGAGCCTTTGCCTTTTGGAGTACTTATGTATTTTGGCTCAAGGATCAGACAGGCGAAAACAGCTTACTGATATGACCAATTCTTTTGGAGTTATTAGTTGTTTTTACCCTCAGCCACACTGGCCACAGGGTATTGTAATCAGTTGCTTGTCCATCCATCTGTCTGTCTGTCTGTCCATCTGTCCAAAAACTTTGGCATGCACTGATAAGTTAAGCCACTAGAGGCAGGCCCCCAAAGAGTTGGCTGGAGTCAGCCAAATACACTCTGCGGATATCTGCACATACTCGGACCGCACTCAATGTGGACCCAAATCGGATGTGACAGTGCACAGCATGGTTTGAAAAAAAAGAGGGATGAATGAAAATGCCTCTGTAAACCATCATTTGGAAAAAAACACTGGAGTCTCAACTTCCTGTCCAGCTTCACTGTGGCTTGACAGTGGAGATGCGATAGAGCGGAGGAATGGGCAAGAGAAATGGGACTAAACAAGAATAACTTTCACCAATATTTTGCTCAAGCTCGTGAAAATGACCAATGTTAACGCGAATGTTACTAATGCAATGTTGATGGGCAAGGATGAGTTTTAAGCCAGTAAAATCAAGGTCGCTAGTGCTCAAGAGGGGAAACGTTGTGGACAGGTTCCACTTCTCATTGTCTGGAGCCACCATCCCATCCATTGCAGAGCAGCTAGTTAAAAGCCTCAGCAAGTACTTTGAGTGCAGCCTCAAAGATTCCACCTCCATCCAGAAAACCAACAAGGAGCTCAAGGACTGGCTGAGTCGGGTGGACAATTCAGGTCTGTCATGGAGGTTCAAAGCCTGGATTTACCAGCACTCCATCTTGCCATGGATCCTGTGGCCTCTACTGGTGTACACAGTACCCATCTCAACAGTCAAGGCCATGGAGAGAAGGATCAGCAACTACCTGTGCAGATGGCTCGGTCTCCCACACATTCTGAGCAGCTCCGCCCTGTATGGCACCAGCAACATCCTGCAGCTCCCAATTAGCAGCCTCGCCAAAGAGTTCATGGTGTCCAGAACACAGGAAGCATCGCAGTACTGGGAATGGAAAGATCAAAAGGTGGCATCAGCTGGAATCCAGGTGTAAACAGGCCGCGAATGGAGGGCAGACAAAGCTTTGGAGGTGGCTGAGTCAAGGCTGAGGCAGAAGGAGCTGGTGGGGCTCATAGCGACAGGGCACGCAGGCATTGGATACCTCCCAGCAACTAGGGTGGACAAGGCTAAAGGCAAAGAGTGACAACATCTCATCCAGGAGGAAGTGCAGGCAGGTGTGGAGGAAATACGAGCAAGCAGGATGGTGGGAATGGGGCAACAAGGAGCTTGGACTAAATGGGAGAATGTTCTGCATCGCAAAATCCCATGGTCTAACATCTGGAAAGCAGACTCCCACCATATCAGGTTCTTAGTCCAGGCCATGTACAATGTCCTTCCAAGTCCAGCCAACCTCCATGTCGGGGGCAAAACTGAAACACCATCCTGTCCTCAATGTTCAAGACGGGGATCCCTGGAACACCTCCTCAGTAGCTGCCCAAAAGCACTGGCAGACAGGTGTTATCCTTGGTGCAATGATAAGGTGCTCAGGGCAGTGTCTGACAGCATAGCCATGGCCATCAACACCGTCAAGTGCCACCAGAAGCCTAAGACCATCATGTTCCATAGAGCCGGAGAGAGGCCCAATATACAACCACGGGCAAAATCAGGCCTCCTCACTTCCACCACTGACTGGAGAATGGAAGTGGACCTTGGGAAACAGTTGAAATTCCCAGCCAGGATAACACCAACACAGCTCCAACCAGATATGATCATCGTGTCCGATTCCACCAAGCAGCTGATCCTTCTGGAGCTCACAGTTCCATGGGAAGAGCACATGGACAAGGCTAATGAGAGAAAGCGTGCCAAGTACCAGGAGCCTGTGGATGACTGTAAGAGGCAAGGCTGGAGAACATACTGTGAACCTCTGGAGGTGGGCTGTCGTGGATTCACTGGGTGGTCACTCTGTAAAGTTCTCACGCTACTGGGCCAAACCGGGGAGGCAAAGAAGAAAGTAATTAGATCTGCAACTGAAGCCGCAGAAAAAGTCACAAGGTGGCTATGGATAAAAAGGGCAGATCCAGGGGGGCAAGCGGCTGGAACACAGGCTGGAGTCTGATCAACCCCAGTTGGGTCGCCTAGGTGAGGGTGTATGATGTTTGAAAGACCTGAAACAACTAATGACCCCAGGTAACATCACTGATGATGTGTCCCAGTGCATCCACAAGATGAATCTTTCAATTTCGGTAGCTAGATCTGAACATATGATAAAGCCAGGTGCAAAATTCTTTTTTCATTTTGTTCACACACAAGATGAAAATAAAATTACAGAGGTATTTCAGGATATCTGCTTTCATTACCTAGGGAATCAAAATATACTTCCCATAGCCTTAAAAAATAAATTTTCGCCATATTTTTTTAAAATTAAAATGTCACATAAATCAGGCCAGGAACGATTTATTAACAAATCCCTCTGTAAATATCTTCAGAATACTGCTAAGTGGTGAACTGGAAAGTCTGGTGTATGTAGGTGCTACATAGGCTGAGATGTTTCTACCGGAGCATGGCAAAAAAGTCATTTTGAGAAAATAGCATTTAAAGATTTACATAGGAGAATTAAATGCATTTCTATAGGAAACAATTGCTCAAAATCAGAATAAATGCTCAAGCCCTTAGTAATAATAATACAGAATATTTCAAGCTCATTAAAATGGATTATTTAATAACCTGGCAGGCATATAAGGCCTACAAGTGTAGTAACTCAATAAAACATTGATGTCTCATGCACCAAGTTGGGGTCAAAACCCAGGCTAGACAGTTGGATGGACCCAGAACCAGACCAAGAGTAGATGTCACAGCTTTATAATAATAATGATAATAATAATAATAATAATAATAATAATAATAATAATATTAACCCAGAACCAGGCCGACACTAGACGTCACAGCATTCTAAAGTCTTTCTAAAGGATCAATGTTTAGAAATAGACCTGATGCAGCATGATTAGGGAATAAGAAATCGAGCATCAGTTCACTGAGACGTGCGACATGCATTATCAGCCCTCCCGGTTTCCCAACGGTAGCTTATGGTCAGATGTGCTGCTTCCTGGTGGTTTTTCAGCTTATCCAATAGATTGATTTCCCTTTTCACATCTCGCAAGGCATAATTGCTGCTTTGTCTTCCCTGAATGTGGCAAAGGTAGGAGCATTTTCAGATGTCCCGCAGTAAGCTAACGCGGAAGTGTGTCACGTGACACGTCTGAGCGAATCACGTTAGCCAAATCTAGCAGTAGCCAATGAGGTTTCATCATTAGCATTAAATCCCCCTTGGACATTCACAATTGGTTCCTGATAGAAAGGAAATGTCTTTATTTGGTTTACATAATGTTGTGCATGAGACTCAGACCTTTCCAATGATACCAGCCATGTCAGGGTTCAGTAAACAGACAAAACACAGCACGCCGGTTTGGAATGCTAACTTTTTGGTAAATTCGGGAGAAATTTACTGCTCCAAGTGAACAAACTGTAATAAAATAAACATCTTAATGTATATTTTCAACATTTTCTTTATAGCAGCTTGAAAGAACACATACTGAAGGAGTGAATTAGCCCAAAATCTCAAAATTGACCACTGCATGAAAAATCGATGTTTTTGCCTGCCGTGTCTCGCCTTAAAATTAAATTGGGCTTACAGGTGGCCTGCGGATGAGTCCATTAACAGCTGCAAATGGGGGATTGACCCCCCCCCCCATATATATATATATATAATTCTTTTTTTTTTTCCTTTTCTTTCCAGGAGTCATTCCAGTCTCGTTTATATAAGTTGGACCCTCTGATAAGTCTTGCAGCTGTCCTTCCTGAAATTATTTGTAAGATCTCAGGGTCCACTGTAGGTGGAGTTCATGATGTTTACAGCCTAAGTCAGTAAGCTAGCATTTAGCATTAGCTGAACCACTGATCCCTCAATGATATCTCTGAGGCCTTATGGTTGCTCATTCAGTGCACAGTCACTTTCCCAAAAAAAAAAAAACCCATTACAATGCTGAAATCTCAAACCACTGGCTTATGAACAGCAGTTCAGAGGGTTCATTGCATTTTGTCCATCGATTATCTACAATCTATGGTCAGCTGATTTCATTTTGCACAAAAGCCAGTAGTCAAAAGTTTTTCAGACTAGAGTAGAGATGTATAGCCAAAAGAAAAGCACACATTTCTGGTCGGAAGCAGAAACCTATCTAAGTTAATTTTATCATTAGCTTTTTGGATATCTGTAAATATCACAGTGCACACCTTTTCAATAAGGGGGTTGAAAGAATGAAAAGGGAGCCTGGGTTTGTGGAAAACCCACAATAGTATGTAATGAAAATAATCCTAACTGATGCCTGACATTCTGTCACATGCATGCAAAATTTTCAGTAGTCATGTTTTTTTCTTTGTCTTTTTCAGTGCAAAATACTTAATAATCATTGTGTTTACATGCAGTCAAAGAAATAAAAAAAAATAGAACCAATAACCCTGTAGCTCACTGGCATGTTCTATCAAAAATCAATGACAAGTTGAATTTGTGAGGTTGTCAAAATCCTGTGGTCTTGATGCAGGAGATCAATCTCCCAACAGAAGCGGGTGGAACTTTCACTGGAGGAGAACTCAGCTAATTAAATCAAAGTCCATATATTACTTCCTGTCAGTGATCAATAGTAACTATATTGATATCTGTAACCATTTACATTTTATTAACCATCAAAATGTGGACCATTGTTAGTACAGTCAAATTTTTAATGGTTCAGAAATTAGTCAAACATTTAAAAATGAAAATGTCTCTAAATGTTGAAAAAATGTTGTAGACATTGTCCCAAGGAAGCTACAAAAAAAATCTGAAAATAATCTGATAAGCAGTTTCGTAGAAGAAGATTGTTGAAATCTAGACATTGGTGACCTTGAGTTTCAATGTCATTCAAGGTCAACGGTCATGGGCCCAAATGAAAGTCCATATATCACTTCCTATCAGTGCTTAATAGTAACTATATTGATATCTCTAACCACTTCCATGTTATAAAATACGGATCATTAAGGCACATTTTTTAATACTTAAAAAAATTAATCAAAAATTTAAAAATCTAAATATCTCAGAACTGTGAAAGTTTGTAGCCATTGTATCTGACAAGTCATTTCATCAGAGAAGATGTTTGAAGAAATTGGTAACAACAATGAAGATAATGTTGACAACGACAAAGATGGTGTTGGACACAGCACCTTCACAAATAGCTCATGGCCTATCCAAGCCACCAATGAGTTAAAATTGCCAAAAGAAATGGTTCTATATAGTTTCCGTAAATGTTGAAATGTCTTCGCCAATGTGTCAAAGTAGTAAATTGCCTGCAGGTAAATACATTGTTACATCGTATGACCTCAACATTAATGACCTCAACGATCCATCGCAATTACTCCAACATCAGAAACATCTCAGTGGCAGTTAGTTGTCTTGTGGTTGTCTTAACATTTACCCCCACACACACAGACACACCCCAGTACTTCCACCTTTTAATGTGTGTGTTGTGTATTCAGAGCAGGTGGAAACAGGCCGTGTAATTAACATGTCATAATCAATGTGGGGGAGTTTGACACCTTGTAATCACTGTGTGGAGATTAGCACTGTAGCCCCAGGACACACACACACACACACACACACACACACACGCACACGCTTGAAGAACAAAATTTTTAATGTGCCTGCAGACATGTTAACATCCAAACAAACGTGCACGCTCGCAACAGAACACAAACATGACCATGCACACAAACATGCATGCACGTGCATGTGTGCCACTCAGCTGGTCGGGCCTCCATACACACCAGAAACACACACCCACGTTGGCACACACACAGAGGGCCTGTTTAATATCATTTACATAATGAGAGAGCAGCCACAGTAATAGCTTTTCCTTTCTCTTATTATCATAATTTCACCCTGGGCGCCAAACGACAGAGAGAGAGAGAGAGAAGAAAGACAGAAAGGGAAACACAGCAGTGGTGTCTCGTCCTTGTTACCTTGCAACAACTCTTCCTCAAAGTCAAGGCCAACTACCTTTCAGTCTGTCTGTCTTTCTGAGTGCACGCCTCCCTCCTTAGTGCATGTCTGACTTTCCTTATGATTGTTTTTCTTCCTCATGATTATTCCTTTTCATAACACTCTAGGACTCCGTCTCATTCTAAACTCTATATTTGTGCCCTTAGAACATGAAAGTATATTCTACAGCATGAACGGACCATGTATTATAACAGCAATCAGCGTTGTAAAAATGGAAAACGTTCAAAGATCCAGAACTGACAGAATGGACTACAATGGACGACAAGATCAGGATTATTTTTATTAGGGCTAGATGACATATTTGAAAAAAAAAAGAAGAAGTCATGTTGTCATTTGTGAAATGAGTGCTTGATAATAAAAGAAGATACACAGATTCAGATTATTGAAATGTGTAGTTTTTTAAACATAATGTTGAACTAAGAAACTTTCATTTTGCATGTTTAACACAAGGGCCTGTGATGAACTGGCAACCTGTCCAAGGTGTACCCCATCTTTGTCTATTGGTAGATAAGATAGGTTCAATCACAAATTAGTGATTTATTTTAGTAACATTTCAATTCTTTACTTTATGTATCAATATACAATGAGTGACAATATTGCTGTTCTATGTTACGCTGGTTGAAGAAATAAAAATAAGAATTAAAAAATACACATGGATAAACCATAAAAAGCCAGAAGTGGATTGCGATTGAAGGGTCACTGGTTAGATTCCTCGGACCAGAAGAGAAATCGTTAGTTAGTGTGCCCTTCAGCAAGGCACTTGACCCCCCCATTTGCTCCCCGGGCACCTGACACGGCCACCACTGCCTGTGAGGTGTGTTCCTGCATGTTCAGATAGCAATGGGTCGAATGCAGTGTGTTGCCTGTCCACATGTAAAATACACACTGACACATAGGGAAGTCCTGATCTGATCCAAAGATCGATATTGGCTGCCGATCAGGTATTTTTTAGAAGATTGGATCAGATTTGGTCACGAGATCAGGCCGATCCAGGCCTGGTTCTTGCCCCCCACCCTCCCAAGAACGTCCTGCCCCCTCAAATTAAAGTTTCTGAAAGTAGGGAAAAGGAAAATGAGCTGCACAACAGCAGGAATTAATTAAGCATCTATAAGTTTTACTTTCACTTTATGGTCTGCACTTACTCAATGTTACACTATGATAGTGATGCGCGGGTCAGTTTTTTTTTTTTAACCCACGGGGTTTTTGTGGAATTATTTGATCCACCCCAACCTGACCTGTGGGACCCACAGGTAACCCGCTGATCTGCGCATCACTAACGCATGGCATGGAACGTACTCCCATATAATCCCTGGACGGACCTGTACATAGACGCACTACAGCAGTAGCAAACATACGGCCCATGGGCCAAAACCGGCCTGCCAAAGGTTCTAATTTGGCCCACAGTATGAATGTGGACAGTGCAAAAATTATACTAAAGTTGTTTTAGTTCAGGTTACACATTCAGCCCAATTGTGATCTCAAGTAAAATAATAGTACAATAACCTATAAATAATGACTCCAAATTAAAATCAAAATTTCATAGTAAAAAGTGGTATCGGATTGGTATTGGCAAAACTACTCATAAAAAAAAATTGCATCGGAAGCAAAAAAAATCCCCATCGGGACATCACTACTTACAAATTAAGAATCTTAATTCTTAACTAAAAAATAAAACACATAAGCATATACTGATACAACAAATCTCACTATGCATATGTTATTTTGCTCTTTAAAAAAAAACATTAAATGAATTTCAAATCAGAGATAAATGGTCAGGATCCTTTTCTGTTCATTCACTCTAAGGCCTGGTGTCTACTGTAATTGTACACCACAAAACCACACATACCACAATCACAAAACACAGGTATATACTTTTTTTTTTTTTTTAAATCAATGTGTAAATGTCCATGAACTTCTATACAGCCCCTGGAGAGAAGAGGGGTCATATTCTACTGAAATCTAAAGAGTAAAAGACATATCAGACTCCTGTGTCTGTGTGTGTCTGCAGAATGTCATTGATTTCTGACAAAAATAAGATAAAAAAGGCCATGTTTCATCCGTAAAAGAGGGATCAAGTGTTGGACAGTGAAAATAAAGGAAAGGACGAAAAGAGAGGAAGAGGATGGAGGATGAGAATGCGTCTGCTTTCTCCTGCTCCTATTTGTTGTATTCAATCTTCTTTTCCCTCTTCCGGCCAACTCCTTTTTTCCGTCTCCATTCTCTTCTGTTTTCCCAATTTTTTTTCCCCCACATACAACCACCCTTTCTAGCTGTTTTTTCATCCTCTTACTTTTCCTTTTTACTTCTAGTTCCTCTTCATCTCTTAGTACAGGGGTGTCAAACTTATTTACTCTCAGAGGCCACATTCAGCCCAATTTGATCTCCAGCGGGTCGGACCAGTAAAATAATAGCCTATAAATAATGACAACTCCATTTTTTTCTCTTTGCTTTAGTGGAAGAAAATAACATTAAATTATGAAAATATGTACAAACTATTCAAACAAAATAAGTTAATGTGAATAACCTGAAAACAATTAAAGAAAAAAGTGCCATTTTAACAATATTATGCCTCAACTTTTCATTTATACATATGCATTAGTGATCAGATATACAAAGGCAAAAAACATTGAGGAACAGGCAAAATATTGTTAATATTGCACTTATTTTTCTTTACACATTTCAGGTTGTTCATATTTGTTCACGTTATTCACATTTTATTGTTAAAGGTTAATTTGTTAATGTAAATATTTTCATAATTTAATTGTTTGTTTGCACTAAAACTAAGAAATGTTTGGAATTCTTATTATTTAAAGGCATAATGTATTATTATTTTCACATTAAACCAAGAAGAATATTTGGACTCATTATTTATAAGTTATTGTGCTGTTATTTTAGTTGAGAACACTTTGGTCTGTATGTGCAAACTGAACTAAAATGAGTTCAACACCCTTGACTGTGAGGGCGCTTTCACACAGCGTACTCGAGTCTGTGCCGCACTCGGGTACGTTCACACCTTTACTGTAGATGCTGCATTCATACGCATGTGCCACGGCCCGGGCCTGACTACGAATGGGTGTTACAGGGCCCATACAGTAGGTGGCAGTGTGGAGGGAATTCTGTCACTATCCAACAAACGCGGAAGTCAGAAGAAGACAAACCCTCACCTATCTGTTAGCCTGTTTGAGGCAAAGAGAAGAAGAGCGACCTTCGTTGTCCCTGAAATATCACTAAGTGGTTCGGTCGGTGAGGTGAGCCCATGCCATGCGGATCTGAGGCTTTTTCAGCAGAAAACAGGAGTGCTGTCTATGGTTTCGTGGTGATTTACCCACTTCCATTGTCGGAATGGTGATGAGGTCACTTCCGGACTCGGGCATGGATCGCATTCACACAGTGCTGGAGTATGGGCGGCCTGGACCCAGGACCACCTTCTCAACAGGACTCAGGCACGGTACTTGAGCAGCTGTTGCATTCACATGGACAAAGCTAAGTGGACTTGGATACGTACTCGGGTACGGACTCGAGTATGCTGTGTGAAAGCGCCCTTAACATCTTCAGTGTCATGTTTACACTTTGCAAATTCATCCTGTGGGCCCGACTGGAGCCTTTGGTGGGCCAGTTTTGGCCCACGAGTTTGATATTTGACACCCTTGTCTTAGTGTTTCTCCATTCGTCCTTACCTATTTGGTTTTTTTTGTTTTTGGTCTTTTTGGTCTTTTTGGTCACTTGTAAGAGTAGATTTTCTTTCTTTACTTCCTCTAATGTCCTAATTTCTATCAGTGCAACTTTCACTGATTTAAATTCTAATTTTGCTATGTTTTGGATCCATCTCCTCTTCTTTTCTTACCTTTGACCTGTTTTTCCTTTCTTAAAACTCCATATAACCCCTGTGTCCATCTGCTCTTCCCTCTCTTTATACATACATTTTCTTTGTATTCAGTCACTCACAACCTCTACCCCAACCTGTCCTTCTTTGTATCTCTTTATTCACCCCTCCTTCCTTGATCTTCTTCACCTCCTTCTCATCTCCTCTACCCTTCCTTCTGTCCTTCCATCCCTCACCTGACCACTGCTGACTCTTCCCTTCATCTCTTTTCCTTTCCTCACTGTCCGCATCCTTTACTTTTCTGACTCCTGCTCACTTTTTTCTTTTCCCTCTCTTTTTCTTTGGCACTGTCTTCATCATATCTTCTTACCTCCCGTCCTTCTTTCTTTCCATCAGCTCCTCCTCTTTCCCTCCTCTCTTCCTCCTCTTGTATCGACAGAAGACTCATGCATTTTGCTAAAACATTGGCTGATGAATCATTGATGTTACTGTTGAGGTTTCAGTGGCGCGGGGGCAGCCGGATGTAAATAAGTGAGGACTAGGTATGGGGTATAGCTAGATGATATTCAGCACTCCCTCTGAAACATTGATGAGATATGCGTGCATGCGTGTGTGAGCGTTATGTCTGCTTGGGTGTGTGTCTATGTGTACGCAACTGTGAAGGCTATTTAAGAGGGTCAGATATGACAGTTGTTTACAACTTGGGGCTAGACGCAGAGGAACTGAAGGAGAGAAGAGCTGATGAGAGGAGGAGATGAAGGATGAAGGAGTGGATGGAGGACGAAAGAAAGGAAGAGAGAAAGATGGAGGGGGAGACCGAAAATAATAGATAATGTTACTTGTCTGGGGGACAAATGTTAGACTACAATGACATGAAGCAGACAGGAATGTCAAGATAACAGACACTCCCATACTTGTAGTCTCATAGCACACACACCTACACGCCAACTCCAGCTCCATGTTCAACTAGCAATAAGGCAATAATTGTCATGCAAATATTTCCAATTGGTGACATAATGATTTGTTCTTTTTATTTTGCTAATGTGGAGTAAACCTAACAAAAGCTTATTTAATCACATACAGTGCACCTACAGACAAGGGGTCATTAATTGGCATTAGACACTGGAAAACTGGAATAAAAATTTCATTTATGCTTCAAATTCTGTCTTTTACTTACATTCAGCATATAATATTTCATTTCAGCTCTGCGATGAACTGGCGACATGTCCAGGGTGTACCCCGCCTTCACGCATAAGTAGCTGGGATAGGCCCCCGTGACCCTAGTGAGGATAAAGCGGGCTCAGAAAATGAATATTTCAACCTCGCCTACAGAGGCTGCAAAAATAAAAGAAGTGAATTATTCCATCTACCATTTGTTTGTCCATTAAGGGTTTTTAATAAAGTAGATATTCATTTTAGTAGGTGAAAATCATGCACTTTAACGCTGGATGCCTCCTTCCATAACATAAGAAAAAATAGGATTGATGTCCCTGTATCTCACTGGCATGTTCTATCAAGAATCAGTAACAACTTGAATTCACAAGGTTGTCAGGTTCTGCCGCTGTGTTAGGGTCCTGTGGTCTCAATGCAGATTAATCTCCCAATAAAAGTGGGTGGTACTTTCAGTGGAGGATTGTGGTGTGTGTGTGTGTGTGTGTGTGTGTGTGTGTGCGTGTGTGTGTGTGCGCGTGTGTGTGTGTGTGTGTGTGTGTGTGTGCGTGTGTGTGTGTGTGTGTGTGTGTGCGTGTGTGTCTATAATTATTATGTTAATGATAAGTGGGAGTGAGGAGGGTAAGTTGAATGCTGAAATAGGTGGGGGGGTGAAAACTATAAAGTTTAAAACTATAAATATTATACTTCATTTGTACAATTAGATCATCCTCTGTCCACCTACATCTTTGATACTGGACCTATAAATACATTGATGCTATTGAATTAAAGAAATTATAAAAAATGATAAAATATGGCCTTCTAGACAAAGGGGAAGGAACAATATTATGACGGTATAACGTATAAAATGACAAAAGTCAAAATGATGTGGAAAAAGTTATGAAATAAGATATTAGATGCTTCTGTTTGGATTTTTTTTTTAATCCAATATGATGTTTTAACTTCAGCTCTGATGTAGCCACCTCCTTCTGTCTGTAGTCACCATGTCATGAGTTATAGAAGAGAATATTATTTACCTTCTACTTGTCATAACTTCCTTTCTCTAGAGAGAAATTTCTCTTGTCATTTTAATGCCATTAAATGACATTTGTGTCTAAAATGACGTACTGACAAAACAATGATTCCTACGCATACCGTATTTCCTCAGATAATGGCCACTGCCTTTATTTAGCACAGCTGCAGAAGGTACCAGACTTTTATTTAAAGGAGGCGTATTTTAGTCAGGCCTTTAATTCTAATTTCATCTGTTTATTCCATGCAATGGTATATTTAATTAAATTTAAAGCAAAACCTCATTTTGATCCACTTTCTACCAACACATTTCCTCTACAGTTACTAAAAAAAATCCTTTCAGTAGATATAAACTAGTTATCACTTTAAGCATTTTTTCAGTGAACATTGTCTTCCTGTGGTGCCTTAAGTTTTATTGTTGAGTGTATTAAACATGTAGAAGTGAACATTATGTTTAAATGGCAGGCACCAGATGTTTACCCATATATCCATATTGAGAACCTGCTTTAATTTGTTTGTGTCAATGTCAACATCTACTATTATCAGAATCCTGACTTTTAATTGACTCCTGATTGCTATTTAACCCATAAAGACCCAGTGTTACTTTTGTGGTTGTTGCCAAATAAATTTCTCTCTAGATTTCACCTTTTTTAAGCTATTTATCACCATTTATTATAATATTATCCTCTGCATTTTGTGTTTTTTCAGTGAAAATCACATATTTTCCATGTAGATGTTCATCAAAGCTCTGATTAAAGGTAAGTATTAAAATATTACATCAGAAACAGGAAAAAAAATGGAAAACAAAGTGATTTTCTCAGCAATATACAGTTAACTAAACATAAAACAAGTGTCTCTATCCACTGTCATTAATCAAACTTCATGGGTTTTACTAGTGAATCAATGTTGTAGAAGATGACGGTGTTTCCACGGTAATGTCTAAATGAGTCATATCTGATGACCATGAAAAGATGACAAACTGTATTTTACACCAATTATTTACATGGATTGATAGGATTAGTGGATCAACAGTTATTAAACACTTTAAATCAGTAGATGATTTTGGTCACTAGTGGATGTTTAGGTCTTCATACGTTGCATATCAGAACAGAATCTGCTCAATGTCATTAAGTTTTGCAGCAATTTACATTTCTCTAATTCATCAATAAAGATGTTTTTTTTTTGTTTGTTTGGTTTTTTTTATGGATTTCTTACGGTTCTGTAGACATCTCATCTAGTTGAAGGCAGAAACCCACACACACTTTCCCTATCATGGACAATCTTTGTTCCACACCTTCACTTAAAGCACTTTTCAAGCCTCTTAGTGCCCCCACCCCTCCCTGCATTGAGAACCATTAATACAATCATTTAGTCCACTAATACATCAGCGTGGTCAGTGCTGTTACATTATGCATTAGCTGGGGTCAGTGCACGCTGAACTGTGCTGGTCTTGACTCTAACCACACATTGTAAAGACATTATCAGTTTCCCACAGAAAACAACAGAGGCATAATGGTGAGTGATTTAAGAAGGCAAACATCTACTCTATACACAGAGAGTAGTAAGTGTAATTAAGTGTAAATACAGAGTGACTATAATTCAGATACAAAGACAGACACAAAAGGTATGAATATGAAGTAGAGAGTGAGGGCTGCTAAAGACTAAAAAAAACCCTGAAAACTCAGGTTTTATAAACACGATACCATTACCACTATTACCAACAGTCTCCTGTGGACCGTGAGCTTGACAGAACATATTACATATAATCAATAGAAACACTGTGCCACAAACCGAACTGATACAAAAAAAACTCCTACCATTTTTGCAGGGGTAAGTAGTGTGTATACTCACACAAGACATTGTCATCAGACATTTTCAGACTGGTTGATTTCTGGGTTTTTTTACAATCATGATGCTGTGGAATTATTTGTTTATTTTGTCCAATTTGGGGGGAAATATCGAATAAAACTGTTGTATTGCTCTTATAGAGCTGCCTCTCTCCATCTGTCAGATAGACTGTATATTATTAGTGCACAGAGGAACTGTGAACCAACCATTAGATCAGGGGTCACCAATCCTGGTCCTCGAGGGCCGGTATCCTGCATGTTTTAGATGTATCCCTCTTCCAACACCCCTGATTCAAATGATAAGCCTATCATCCAACTCTGCAGAAGCCTGATAACGACCATCATGTGGACTGAAAGAGGGAAACATCTAAAACGCGCAGGATACCGGCCCTTGAGGACCAGGATTGGTGACCCCTGCATTAGATTCTGAAGTGCTGTTTTGAAGACAGTAATTTGTGATTTTGTCACCAAATTTAAATGAAATGGGGTGGAACTATGAACCTGAGAGGTCAGTGGTGAGCTAATGCTAAACGCTAGCTCACTGACTCCTTTTGAAACCAAGTGATTTTACAGTCTTATTAGTGTAACCTACTAACTACAAACTGAGGTCGAGCCATCCATCATAAAAACATTTCTTTTATTACATAAACCACCTAACTTTTAATAACACAACAATATTTCAGCACACTTATGTATATTTCATTAATTATCATATTGATAATATGTAGTCTAGTACATATTGTACCATACTGTACAAACTGCTTTTGTATTTGTGACTTAAAAGAGTGTTGTATTTTTTTATGGTATTGCAAATTTCTTTCCTGGTACTTTTTTTATTATACTTGAATGGAGCAACTGTGACACAATAATTTCCCCTTGGGATTAATAAAGTAATCTAATTCTGATTAAATGTAACTCCAAAAGTCTAACTCACACAGACCTGTCAATCAAAACCTTCTATTTAATCTGAGATCTGATTAACAGAGGACAAACTTAAAGATGGACCAGGTCAGTTATTACGGGGTCCAAAGAGAACAGATGAGACTCAAATGACCCTTGGAAAAATATGACTAGCTTAGTATTTTTTGACAGAAGTCCAATGTAAATTAAGGGAGCCAGGGCTTTTTGGGCATTCCACAGTCGTTTTAAGCTGTATTACTGCTTTCAGAAGAAGATAATATTTATGTGATATGCCAACGTGCACTACACAACAAATGCCAAATAGAAACTATACAGACTGGAGATGATTTAGACTAATACACCTCTCTGCAGCTGCATAAGGATGAAATGTAACTGACAGTCTAATATCTCACCAGATATATCCAAGGAGAGAATTTTATTGAAACACATAATTAGATAAAACTCATCTCACCACAATATTTGACTGTTCAACAAAGTCACAATATGAATTTATTTATTTACCACTTAGCATGAGCTGAAAATACTCCAGTTGTATCCAAATTGTTGCAACAAACACAAAGAAACGTGCACATACACATACGCATGCACACAGCTCTTAACCACACAGTAAAATCCCATTATCTCTTAACCACAGAAAATAACAGCGCCTTAAGGTTAAAAAACCAAACTCTCCGAAGTCCATTAGCTATTCACCACAGAGCAGAGCACTTTAGACTGGTGTTTTTTTCAGTTAACCACTGTTTCTAAAACACATTACCTACTTACCGCAGTGTGTGCATGTGTGTGTGCACTGTAGATGTGTCCGTGTGTTCTCCTGCCTGTGTGCATCTAAATGTTTGCACGTGTGTAAATGTGATTGTGCATTACTGTTTCCTGGGTGTGTGTACATGAAATATGACACTTTAATGAAAGGAACAGATTGAAAGACAAGGGTAAAAGAGACAGAGGCATGAGAGGAGAGAGACAGTACATTGAGCGATGCAAGAGACACACAACGTAAATGGACATCAATACTGTCAAACCACAGAGTCACATCAGACATTAGACAATTTGTAAGACTGTGATAACACGAGTGATAAAGGAATAAAAAAACAGCATAAGCAGGGAGGGAAACACAGAGGCCAATGTATGTTAGAGATAGGAATACAGATGGAAAGGATGCAAGTGAAAACAGACAGAAAAGTAGACGCAGACAGAAACATAATGTGCCCACATTTGAAAACCCTTGGCCCTCAGTCCACATCAAAGTTTTTACATATATGGACGGATGGACAGACAGACGACCAACTGATAACAATACCCTGCGGCGAAGGCTGAGGATAAAAACTGAAATAAATACAAGAAAATAAAAGCAAAAGTGTTGATAAAAGTAACACAAATGATCCAAGTGAATATTATTCACCAAAATACAACAGTTCATCCCATTTTATATTCTTGAAAATTCATCTTGTTCTAAACTCAGACCTTTTTCACCTCTTTCTAAAGTAAATGAGTAGTAAATTAACCCTTTAGCCCCTGATGTGTCTGTGGTGAGCGTTCTGTATGCATGATTTATTTTGAATATTCATAAAAATTCAACAATTTGCTCCATAGGAAAAATTTCCAAACTCAGAGAATAGATCTTGTTCTTTCCAAAGACATCTAAACATGTATAGTGCACCCCCCCCCACCATCTGTGTAATGGGGGCAAAACACAGGGAGTGAGTGAGACTGACTCACTATAAAAACAGACGGTTTGGGCTTTTTTTTTATACACTGTTTTTCTTGTCGTCTTGTTTTTACTGTTGTTTGCCATGTTGTCATGATTTTCCTGTATTTATTTATTGTTTTTTTGTTTTTTGTTTTTTTTACAGTGTTTTTACCAAGTTTTGACTGTTTAACTGCGTTTAGGTGCCAAAAAGCAACTGGACTAATTAAAAAGAAAAAAAAAAAAGCCCTTAAAACAAAAACTACTGGGCCAAAATTCAAATACTTGTTGTTCAGTGTGTTCCAGTTCACAGTTCATGTTCAACATCCTAAGTCTCTTACTGATGTACATTCTGAGTGCCTTATTTAGTAAAAACCTGTAAAACTTCAATTCCTCTCTGTTGTTTTTCTGTTATTCCACCACGTTTTGACCCTAAAACACAATAAAAAAAAAAAACACGTAAGTAAAAGGACACAAACACACTTCTACAGACGCAAATTCACAGCAGCACATTTCAGTGAAGTAATGTTTCAGGGGTTAAAGGTTAACTAAAATGTTCATAGATAACAGACAGCATTAGTCACTGGTATTAAAATAACCATATTTCTGTACTTCTCTAAAGTAAATCCCTTATGTTTTTCTGTTAGAATATGTAGAAAAACACCCAGTGAAATTAAGCAAAAAGAGCAGAAAAGAAATAAAGCAAGGTTGAAATTGAGATACAAACCTAAAATATAAACAGAGAAACAGACAAAGGGAGGAAAAAAAGGTAAAGAGAGAGAGAGAAGTGACGGAGAGTGAGTTAACAGTGAAATTCAAAGAGAGAAACTACGACAAGGCGGCAGCAGTACATCTTGATCAACAGATGACTGATCATATCAGCGCTGGCCATCTTTCACCAGCTGCCGTTTGACGACACAACGTGACCCCCGTACACACACACAAACACTCCAACACACTCCTGCATACGCGTGCACATCCATTTCCCCCGACGTACCCCGAGGCGGGAGCATCAATAACGTATGGCCTGGCCAGGGGCCTCCATTCACACACACACCCACACACACACACACACACACACACACACCTACACACACAAACACATTCATTCATTCACACAACTACACAAAAGGCTTGTGCACAAATACAACCCTTCCTTTCACATATTCATGCATTCATTTGAACACACGTACACACAAAAAGGAACAAGAAGCAAAATGAAGACGCATGCAGACCATAACCCCACAATGTGTGCGCCCTCTGCCCTGAAGTCCAACCCCCACCTTCAGACCCTGTGTCGACCCAGTGCCCTGCTGGAGCATCTCTGTGTTCAGTGACAATAAAAATGGTGAATGAAGAGAAATATATACCATCTCCATACAGGTAACGAGATGGGTTTCTTCACAAATTTTAACAGAATTCAGAAAATAAGGGCAAAAGAAAAGGCAAACAGTAAACAGTAAAATTACATTATGAAAATGTTTACATTTATAAATTATCATTTCACAAAAATGTCAATAATCTAAACAAACACAAAAAAATCTGAAACTTCTAAAGACATAAAGATGAAATTTTAACAATATTATGCCTGCTACTGAGTGTTTTGTGCATTTGTAGATCCACTGTGATCTGTTAGCTGTAATGCACATGTCTAAATGATAAGCTGAGACATAATAATGTTAAAATTGTACTTTTACTTTTTTGTGCTTAAACAAGAAAATTTTGGAGTTACTGGGTTAGGGTTATTATACTATTATTTTACTGGTCTGACCCTCTTGAGATCTAATTGAGCTGTATGTGACCCCTGAACTAATATGAGTTTGACACCATTTCTATAATGTGAATATTATGAGCTGGTGCAGAGACAAGCAGTCAGTGCATGTATCAGTGCTATTTGCACATCTTAGCTGCCCATTCAAGTGAAAAGGCCACATCCTAAACTGAAACAATAATTAATAGGTATCAAGCTCTTGTCTCTAGATGTTTGACTCATCCTTACCTTGATGGGATAGAAATACATTTAGTGCAACATAAGCTATGTTTAAAGTAGATTTTGAAATATAGGCAGTTACATATTCATTCATTTTCTGAGCCCACTTTCTCCTCACTAGGGTCACGGGAGCTTATCCCAGCTACACACGTGGACAAAATTGTTGGTACCCCTCTGTTAATGAAAGAAAACCCCACAATGGTCACAGAAATAACTTGAATCTGACAAAAGTAATAATAAATAAAAATCTTTTGAAAATTAACTAATGAAAATCAGACATTGCTTTTGAATTGTGGTTCAACAGAATTATTTCAAAAAACAAACTCATGAAACAGGCCTGGACA
>JAPQRP010000005.1:46624635-46637931 GCA_037367295.1 Apogon hyalosoma
AGAGAGAGAGAGAGAGAGAGAGAGAGAGAGAGAGAGAGAAGCTGTTGTATATACATTGGAGGTTTTTTACTCACGCAGTCTAACTTTGAAAAGTTTCGTCATTCCTGGAAATTACTCTCTTTCAAATCTCAACAATGCACCCTATGGTTCTCGGTGGTACTGCTCCATATTTTCCGTTTGGGTTTGCATTCAAAAGCTCCCACAGAACAGAAAGAAATACGGATGTAATGAACACAGAGGACGGACAGAATACTCTGTCTGTGTATGTCTTTAACATAGAGCATGAATGGGCCTTTAAAGAAACTTCACCATGACTCAAATGCCCAGTAGTTGCATCTCTTTTCTCTGTTTTACTTGTGTGGTCCAAAAGCTCAAAAGGAAATGCATTTGTGCACACTGTCGTCACTCACCTGGGTATGGTGACACATTTTGTGTTGCTGTTCTGCGTGCTGATGGCTTTCTCCAGCTCATCCAGCTGCCCAGTCTTCTTCAGCTTCTTCACCAGGCTCTTTACAGCTTTTTCACACCATTTCTCCTCCTGGCCTCCTCCATTCTGCTCCCCCACTCCTCCTATTCCACCTCCTCCAGCCCCTCCAATCCCCGCTGGACTCTTTTTCCATCCCAGGAGGCGTTTCACTACTGGAGGAGTGAAAGGAAGGATGGAGGACATGGTGGTGTGTGTGTATGTGTACTTGTGAGGACCTAAATGTGATTTACTGGCCCTCCTGATAAATCTGACATGAAAAGGCAGAGTGAGAGGGGAAGGAGGGGTTGACAGATGATTGTTTCCGGGCTGACTATTTTAATTTCTCCTTGAGATATAGAACTATGTATGCAGAATATATGTATGCTTTCATTCAAGGTCTTCTCAGATCTAAGGCATTGGTCCAGAGAATGTCACGTGGAAAAGGGCAGAAAGACGAGTAAGTTTGATGAAACCTAAGCAACAGAAGGGGAAGAAATAGACAGAAACACACTTAGTAACGCCAACACAGAAACTTGGAAAGTGTTTTTCAAAGTGTGATGATGGCTTAACATTTTCCTCTGAACTGATTTTGCTCACACATCCAGATTCGTGAAGTTTTTGCCCAGAGCAGTGACTAGCCTGACCATGGCCCCCTGCCGCGAATTCTATCACCAAGTAAGCCTACAATGTCACTCAGCCAAACTGTCAGTCAAGCATCGCATAGCACACACAAACTGTTGTATTGTGGTTGGCACTGAAATAAAAATGTGAGCTATGACAATATATATTGTGTGAAAATATAAAAAAAATGTCTTGCTTCATTTCATATTGAATTCTATTGTTTAATCTTTCGTATCACAAATCACACTTGCTACACTGAAATTTTTCACCAATTTTGTCAATGCTTTTATTTCCTCAACATGGAACGGACAGCAGCAAGAAATTACAGAGAAGGCAGGCCAACAAACACACCAGGGAGTGAAATCTTTGGTGTCCTGCTAGTTGTACAGCACAAAAGTAAACCCATTTACTTCAGGCTGTCTGCTGAAATAATGCACCAACACTGCTTCAATTTCCACTTAATGCATTGAAACTTGGCATTAAATTAAGCCAAATGACATAAGACATCTATTGATGTTCAGTGGTATCCAATTCAGACAGAGCTGTCAAAGTATACAGGGAAGATGTCTGGTCTGCAGCTCTGTACATTTTAGACTTGCACATATTTTGTTTGCAAATATGGTTGGAAAATGCTTTTTAACTGAACATGAGCACAAAGATTTATTCCTCAAGTACATGGTGTAAAATACATTACGAAATAAATTGTTTCCATATGGTCACTTAATATGAAGTAGTTTTTCACAGAAGTTAGTGAAAATGTATGATACACTCATGTAAGAGTCTACAAAATGATTAGTTTTATTTTGACTAATGATCCCTAAACAGTGTTATTTATTATTTATTCATTTACTTAGGGGTAGGGTTAAATAAAAGGGATACCAGCCATCCACCTCCTTTCGGTCAGAAGAAAAGCAGCTGTGTAGATAAGAGGGTCCCCACACTGTCTTCCACCTCACTCTGTTTCTTCATTGTGAAATAAAAGACTGAACTCTATAACAGACAGTGCAGTTTGGATTTTAAGTGCAAGTCACAGAACAGAGCCCCATAAGGATGGCAAACTCCAAAAAGATCAGAATCAGAGCAATGAGAATCGCTGAGATCGGTTATCTGGACTTGAAATAACCTACATTGTCAGTATATTTCACAATCCTACTCAGAATGTCTACAAGTGCAGCAAAACATTTTACTTGAGGCAACACTCAACTAGCACAATTTCTTATAGTTAGACCACAACTGACCCTGTTCATTGCATCTGCAGTTCTCAGAATAGTTTTGCTTAATTGGAGGGTACAGATGCCCCTGGGTTGTGCTAAATTTATTTCTTCAAAAAAGCCACTAAAATCAATAACTCATTATATAAACCTAACCTCATTGTCTATATGAAGGCTGAGCGGTGTGAGAATTAAACCTCAGTGGTGAGAGCAATCTTTAAGCCATGTCAGATAAAGCATACCATCACACCTACAGCAAACCTTGCATTTTCCTCAATCCATCCCTCAGAATGATGCTCCCACTGTCACAAGATAAATTTCCATGTAACGGTGCTAAAACTGCTCACTGACAGGAGCTCTGACTTGCATAAGTAACCTTATACTATAACACTGCTCTCATCTCTGAGATCAATTCTCTGTCCTAATGAAGAAAACATACACTACTGAGTGAGAGCAACTGCAGGAAGTTATCCACAAACATGAAAATTAAATTTAACCATCCTGTCCTCTCAAACAATAAAACGGTAAGTGCTGCAATTTATTGATCAGCAAGACTTAAACACAGATAAAACCTCCTCCATGTAATGCAGATTTCTCATCTCTGCTGCCAGGGAGGAAGGGATAACTGTATTCAGTGTGTTACTCTGAAAGTCCAAGCTCTTTCTAAGAATGAATTTCTCTGGCTTAACCCTTGGACTTCTTAGGCTACAGCAACAATCTGAATGGCACTGGGAACATGCCTAAAAATAATTAACTATAATGTCTTAGTACCTACCCGCAGTTGCTTGTTATTGTCAACATTCGACCATGCTGTAGTTTGAGACTATTGTATATAGTCCTGTACGTGCACTATTATAGGCTTCTACACCATGTCAAGCATTGATGGCAGGATAACAGAGGAAACATGTGTGCACTGGTCAATTACAGAGCACTTAAATGTGGGATTATAGTAAAAGTTAACACGTTCACAAGATTGATGGAGGGAAAAAAATCTTTGAGAAATACACAAATCGTTAGTCTTGAAGGTCCCAGGGACAAATGCCCTATCGAGGGTGGGAGCTTTTTTCCACAAAACTCAAAAGAAACTCCCAATGTAAAAAAAAAAACCAAAAAAAAAACACACACACACACACACACACACACACACACACACACACACACACACACACACACACACACAACAAAAGCGCAAAACGTGCTGATATGGCCATACTGCAAATGTCTACAGCGACTCGAAATACTGTCCATTGCTATCAGGGCCTTGTGGGTAAAAAGAGCAGCGTTATTTTGTCTGCAACGCACCGTCTTTTTGTGAGAATCTATGTGTTTGGGTTACCTCTCCGTTCACATAACACACACACACACGGGTATGAAAAAGCTAAAAGGCTACAAACGGCGGCTGAGACTTAAACATAGCCAGAAACGCTGGTTGTAGACTTTGACAAGCCACAAAAAAACGAGTTCATTTCACTGTTGGCTGTCAGTGTCTGAGATCTAGAGACCATAGTGAAAATATTCAGGTTTCTTTTGTCTCGAAATGACTGATAGTCCCCCCTCACCTCCTCCCCTCGCCTCCAAAAAAAGAGAGTACGAAAAAATCCGCTAGCAAGCTTGCTACTTTGTGTCACAGACAAATAAACAGGTCTGTTGCATGTTTTGTCGCTTAAAAATCACAACCGTTTCTTTGTTAAAAGCGCACTTACCGGCCAAGGAGGTTAAAGGACGCCCGACAGTCGCTCAGGTACCCGCCAGAACCGCTTGCTTACTCATTTTAAACGCATCTAAACAGACTTTTAACTGTATTTTCCAGCTCTGAGCCGCCGGGATGATGGCCCCTCATTCAAAACTCAACCAAACATGTATCGCTTCACGCAAAACAAACCAGGCACTCATACCCCGCCTTTTGTGCCTTCCTATTGGTTACATCCCTGTGCTCGGGCGATAACCTGTTGCCAGACGCGCGTCCTATTGGCTAACGGTCAGGTCCATCACGTATTGTTGCGCTCGAAGGTATGTACGGCGGCGTTCAACAGTGGGTACCTTGATTGTCCTTTCAGAATTGCATAATAGTCTACTGTAGCTCGACACTGTAGTGGATTAGAATGAAATTTAACAGAATAAAATAAATAGAAGTGTACTTATAGAAAACACTGATTTTGACGCAAATTTGCGGAGGAAAATATCTTATTATCATAGAAGGAAAAGCCAGCATTCATGGCAGGGTTATTTTAAGCCACTGTCCCTAAATGACATATGATTTACCTTATATTTAGAATTAGAGCAGAAATGACGTAAAATGAAATTATATAGTTTAACTGTTGGTATTTTGAGCTAATTTAACCCTCTAAGCTATATACCCCTTCACAAAACCTGCAGAATCCTGATGTTCACCAAAAAAATTATCAGCTTTTAAAGTCACTATTGTTTACTACTAATAGTAAAACACTGATTTCGATGCAAATTTTTACAGGAAAAATTTAACATTAATAATAAAGAAAAAAACAGCAGGCCTTAGTGGCAATGTCACATTAAGTCGCTGTTCCTAAATGATATTTTGATTTACCTTATATTTGGAATTAATGCGGAAATGAAATGAAATTATAGTTCAACTGCGGGCATTTGGGCTAATTCATCTCCGTATAGACCTGCACAAAACATATAGGACCCCCTCTTTCCCATAAAAACGGCGATTTTGATGCATATTTTTGAAGGAAAACATAACAAAAAAATAATAAAGACCTTAATGGCAATGTCACATCAAGGAACTGTGCCTTCATGACATTATGGTTTATCTTATATTTAGATTGTATGCAGAAATCACATTAAATGAAATTATATGATTTAACTGGGGACATTTGAGCTAATTAAACTCTATAATATAACCCTGCACAAAACCTGCAGGACCCTTATGTTCCCTAAAAAAACAAAACAAAAAAAATTAATACCATTGGCTTTTACAGTCTCTTGTTTGTCTAAGTAGTAAAATATACCACCAGACCTCTTTGGTATAAATGGCCAACGTGCGGTTCACTCAATCTTCCTTGGGCCTTTTGGACACAATGCAAATGGTCAAACAATACAGAATACACCTGCAGGACGCACATGCAAATCTCTCATCTCTCTACGCAGACTAATGAGGCCGCTCCCCTTTCTTTAATCGAGTTTGCATCGGTATAGCTTCCGGTCCGTGCGCTTTTCTCACCGTATGGACCACTGTCGCATTAACGAGTCACAGGCGGATGCTCCCTGCACACGCTCTGACTCACCTGGGACCTGTTGCTCAGTAGCGTTTATGCCTGCGCTTCTCGTCGCTCCTCGATATGGACACAACTGAGGGACAATCCATCTACTGACAAAAACCACAACAAGAACTTCTACTGGATGAATAAGTTTAAATAATAAGTTCAAGAGGACACCACAACTTGCTGCGTATTCTATCTTGGATAAAAATTGCTTATTTGTAAGTAAATAACTGCCTTGTACTCACTTACAAGAGACTGAAAGCTTACAAAATAAGAATGATTGTGGCTAGTTTACAACATGAGCGCTGAAATATGGAGTCTATTCTGCTTCAGTAGATGGTGGAAATGTATTTATTTGTGTCATAGAAATAAAAATAATTGAATGTAATGCAATAAGGCTTACAGGAATTGTCCATTACTTTCAGATATTGCTGCATCTTAACTTAACATAGTGTTTGTTTGTTTTCATATTTCTCTTTTCATTTTATACATATTGGGACAAATGCAGGCTGTGTGTTCTAAATCAGTCCTGAAATCTACATCTGTGGTGAACATTAAGTTATGCTATACAGGCTGTAGATGCAAAAGCTCTTAAACATATTTACAACTGTACTAGTATCAATTTTTAAGTCAAGTCAAAGGTAATTGTAGAGTGAAGTATGTTTCAAAGGGATGCACATAAAATTAAAGATATTAAACATAGTTAAAACTAAAGTGAGGTAAAATACACAACAAAAACCCCTGTTCATATATGGATACAGATGAAGAAAAACTTGCATGTTGTCAATAATGACTATAAATGAAGATTAAGCAAATATATTCAGAGTATGTGGAGTAAATGGGTCAGTTACATGATACCACAGCTGGAAAATAATCTCTGAATGCAGAGCAGGTTTTACTAGACTTATTTAGGGAGTATGTTCACTATATTGCATATTACATGTTCCACACTGTATCTTCAGGGGCTGTGTTCCTACCTGTAAGTAGGTACTAGATAATGTCCTAAGTGTGCAGACAAGAGATGATAATAAGTCTCGCTGGACGATCACCAAGGAGATGGAATCTCCAGGGGGTTGGCTGCAGTGTTAGTTATAAAAATCTCTCAGGTAGAGTCACTGTCCTGCAGCACTCAGATTTCAGAGAGGGTCAGAGGGTTATTTAACATGCCTGGGAGTATAACTATTTGGGATAAATTTTTAATGTATGTGTTTCATGCAGGTGTGCATCTGATTTGTAAACCACAGGAAATGGGCAGATGCTGCAAATGCAATGGGAGACTGCTGTGCATGTGCCTGTTGCCCTTCATGATGACCGGCCACCTCCTGGTTTACATCCTGGTGACCATATTCGTCACCATCTCCTATGCACCTCCCAAAATACCTGTCCACTATATCGCCCCTGGAATTTCCTCTAACTCTAGTGATTTGGCCTCTTACCCACTCAGCCCTTTCTGGAGGCTTCGTTTGGAGGATGGTGCCGTATGGAACCAGTTGCAGCACGCCTGGGACCGCCTGCACAATCCAATACTCCGAGGAAATGCCAGTGGTGTGATGAAGAAGCCAAAAGCCAAGCTCGTTTCATCAATCGAAGACGACTGCCATTCAGACTGCATGTCTCACAAGTGTTCATTTCCTCGTCTGCATGATTTCAGCAGCTTGCCAGAAGGAATGAAAGCATTTGTCAAGTCAATGCACTGCAGAGAATACCCACTCCTTATTAATCAGCCTAGTATTTGTAGGGAGAACAACAGTGGCTTTGGCGTGACGTCTCCAATGCTCCTCATGGCTGTCAAATCTCAAGTGGGGAACTTTGAAAACAGGCAGGCCATCCGTGAAACCTGGGGACAAAGTGGTCTGGTGAAGGGGGAGTTTAATAAGAAAGGAGGATTAGTGCGTACAGTGTTTCTCCTTGGAAGGCAGGACTCAAGCACAGGTCCTCACCCGGACCTCAAAAACCTCCTTGAGCTCGAGAACCAGAAATATGGGGATATCCTGCAGTGGGATTTCAGAGACACTTTTTTTAACCTAACCCTTAAGGATTTGCTTTTCTGGCACTGGCTCCAGCAATACTGCCCCAAAGCTATCTTCATCTTCAAAGGTGATGATGATGTCTTTGTTCGGACAGATGCTCTCCTCGATTACCTGAACAAGCAGTGGGACGAGTACAACCTATGGAAAGCATATACAAATGACACTGACAAGGGGATGGATTTGTTTGTTGGGGAGGTGATCAACAACGCCAGCCCAAACCGTGACCCATCCACAAAGTACTACATACCAGAAAGCTTCTACAAAGGCGTGTACCCACCATACGCTGGTGGAGGAGGGGTGGTGTACTCCGGCTCGCTTGCACTGCGACTCAAAGAGGCATCTGACAAAGTTTACCTCTTCCCTATAGACGATGTCTACCTGGGCATGTGCTTAAATAAAATCGGGATCCTCCCAAACCATCACCCAGGCTTTTTGACGTTTGATCTAGTAGAGACAAAGAGGGACAATCCATGTTCTTATAAATCTGTTCTGCTCGTGCACAGGCGGAGTCCCAAGGAGATGCTGACTCTATGGACACAGCTCCAGAATCTGCACAGTCATTGCTGAGGCTAATTTGGCAGGCAAATATACATTCAGTACAGTTTGAGTGCTGCCACCACACTCATTTGAAAAGGGTGCACATTATGGTGTCAATCAGCTCTACCCTCAGCATGTCCTCTGAAGACTTACACAATACGAGGATGCAAGGATCTACCTCAAATAGTACTTTTGTTTTGAGGGCATTAGGCAATATAGGAATTTACTTGATTATATTTTTCATGACTAATGATATTTATAACTTCCCTTAAAACCTAAAAAAATATACACAGAAGTAATGGTTGTCATCTGGTCTGGTTTCAGGACCCACTATCACCCCTCAATGACAAGCCATGACTCAAATTGATATCAGTTAAACTTGATGTAGGTAAAACCATATCTGGTGTTGTCATTGTCATACCTGAGTTTCACCGTGATTTGAATAGAAACTTCTGGGTCTTCTTTAATGCTGTGAAATGGCTGGTGTTAATTAGCATTACAGGACATTACCGCCACCTACTGCTGGGGAGTGTGAATGATAGTATTCAGCTCCATAAAAAACAAGTGATGCCAGGCACAACAAACCCCTCTCCTTGCACTATTGTAGCTTATTTTGGCATGGATCCAGCTGATGTCATGCCTATGCGTGTGGTGATGTCAGCATATCAATTGCTTCTGTATATGTGCCAAGTCTGAAGTAAATTGAAACTAAATTGATGTTTTTATAGACATTTGAAATTTCACCCATTTTAAGTAAATGGGAGAGTAAAAAAAAATTCATAAGAAATTGGAACTTTGACCTACTTTTCCCAAAACTCTAACCACGTCTATTACCAGGTCACTGACAATCTATAAACCCAATTTTGTATGAATTCAACCAATAGTTTTGCTGCTACAGACATTTGAAATTTCACCCAAAAAAAAAGATTTTTAAAATTCATTAAAAATTTGAACTTTGACCTACTGTTTAACTAATAGTTTTGCTGCTAGAGTGTTAAACAAACAAACTTAACCAAAAACATTAACCCTTGCCTCCCCTTAGGGGGCAGGGTAATAAATCACAGGATTGGTTTCTTACCATTATTTTTGCCCAGACAAAGACCCATGAGCCACTGAAAATGGGTTTGCGACCCACTTTTGGGTTGTGACCCACCATATGAGAATCATTGCTATAAAGGGCACATAATGAGTTGCTTCCTACTGCCTATAACTTTTGCTATTTTTGTTGTACTATATTTTGTATTGCTGCTTTTACATGAGCAGTTTAAGGAAATCATTTTCATGATGTAAATTTGACTTCTACATGTTATGATTTTTACATTAACAGCATGCTTATTGATAAATGATAATGTTCTCATGTCAAAATAAATAAAATCTAAAGGACACTTCACTGTATATGTGTTAGTTGCAAGGGTTGGAGCATTGTTATGTGGCATCCCATCTAATACCCATCTAATTAATTACCAAATGTGTATCTAAAATTAAACATATTGACTGTTTGATACTTCGCCTCAATCCTACTGTAGTGTCTTGTTTTTTTGTCCAGGTTTAATCACAAATGGAAATATCAGAGGAAACAATATTTATGACCTGTTGGATGACAAAAAGGAACATTTGCGACATGAGATCCCATGGGGTAGATCTGCAGAGAGGCCATGAATGCTGTGACAGCAAAATGTAATTGTATATGGAAGGCAGACGAGGCAGAGTATATGCTTCAGATCACATGTTAGGAATAAATGTTAATGCAGTCATGAGAGTTTACAGGTATATATTGCACTTCTTTTGTTCTCTGCTTTTCTCTATATTTCATTTGCCTTTCATTTCAAATGTGTTATTGATTTTTCTATGTACAGACAACCACTGTGTGCAGAGTAATGTAATTCCACTCAAACTTAAGCACAAATGAACCCAGGACCTCTAGGTGAGAGAATGAAAACTAGTGAGGTCAGAGTGAGAGGAAAAATTATTCCAAACCAGATGTTCCCAAAACCATGTATACAATTATTATTAAAGGAAAAATAAAGCTATACGTAATTTAAAAGTATTTTTTCATCCGCTATTTTGGTAAACTGATCATGTGCAGAAATATAATGGCAAGGGTTTCAGTGACATCTATTGGTGAATAACTGCAAATACAATACAACTGCAGATGTTCCTGAAAGAACAAGAATGATCCAGTACTCCCAAGTAACAGCTCTACCCAGTGGACAGTCCTGAAGACCCTGGACACCCTCCAGTCAGGATATAAAAGGTGATCAGAGATTTTATTTTATTTTATCATAGGAGAAAAAGTACAAATTCAGCCATGCAATGATTCAAATAATTTCTGTTGATGAATACAACATTTTCCCAATAGATAAAATCAGTTACTGAAGAGAAAGACAGTCTTCTTGAAATCACAGGAAGGATCCTTTAACATGACTGCATTAGAGAAACAGCTCCACTCAGTGGAGACTCTGGAAAATTACAGAAAGTTCCTAAGGACTCTGAACGTCCTCCAGTCAGGATATACAGTTGGGCTCATGAGTTTACATACCCTAGCAGAATACGTGATTTTTTTGGCCATTTTTCAATGAATATTAATGATAATACAAAAACTTTTGTCACTGATGGTTAGTGGTTTGGTGAATCCATTTATTACCAAACAAATGTGTTTTCTCTTTTTAAATCATAATGACAACAGAAACTATCCAAATGACCCTGATCAAAAGTTTACATACCCTGGAGGTTTTGGCCTTATAACATTCACACAAGGTGACACACATGGGTTTAAATGGTTATTAAAAGTAACCATCCTCACCGGTGTTGTGTTTGCATGTAATTAATGTGTGTATAAAATGTCAGTGAGTTTCTGGGTTCCTGACAGACCCCTGCATGTTCCTCCCAATGCTGTTTAATGTTTCTGAATTCTGAGTCATGGGGAAAGCAAAAGAATTATCGAAGGATCTGCAGGAAAAGGTAATTGAACTGTATAAAGCAGGAAGAGATATAAAAATATATCCAAGGAGTTGAGAATGCCAATCAGCAGTGTTCAGTCTCAAATAAAGAAGTGGAAAATGAGAGATTCTGTTGAAACTTAGCCATGGTCAGGTAGACCATAAAGATTTCAGCCACAACTGCCAAGGAAAATTGATCGGAACACAAAGAAAAACTCACAAATAACTTCAGATTACAGTCAGGAGTCTCTCAAAAAAAGTGATGTTCCTGTTTCACAATGCACAATAAAGAGGCACTTGAATAAAAATGGACTACATGGTCAAGTCCCCAGAAGAAAGCCTTTACTATGTCAGTACCACAAAGCAGCCCGCTTGCAATATGCCAAACAGTACAGAAACAAGCCTCAAAATGTCTGGAACAAGGTTATTTGGCGTGAGGAGACCAAAATTGAACTGTTTGGACACAACCATCAACACTACATTTGGAGAGGAGTCAATAAGGCCTGTGATGAAAGGTACACCATTCCTACTGTGAAACACGAAGGTGGATCACTGATGTTTTGGGGATGTGTGAGCTACAAAGGCACAGGGAACGTGGTCAAAATTGATGGTAAAATGAATGCAGCATGTTATCAGAAAATACTGGAGGAAAACGTGTACTCATCAGCCCAGAAACTGCGCATTGGGATGGTCTTGGATGTTCCAACATGACAATGACCCAAAACACAAGGCCAAGTCAACCTGTCATTGGTTACAGCAGAAAAAAGTGAAAGTTCTGAGGTGTCCATCTCAGTCTCCTGACCTCAGTATCATTGAGCCACTTTGGGGAGATCTCAAACAACAAGAAGTTAAAGGAACTGGTGGCTTTTTGCCAAGAAGAATGGACAACTTTACCACCTGAGGAAATAAAGTGTCTCATCCACAACTACCACAGAAACCCTCAAGCTATTGTTGATGTTAAAGGGGCCAATACAGAGTAACTTATGAGCCCAGCTGTAAAAGCTGAGTCCCCCTGCTGTCTGTCAGGCCGGTGGGCAGGAAGCTGAGAGTCAGTGGGAAGACAGAAGAAGCAGGAGAACACCAAAGGCTCTGACGTCAGGAGTTCAGACAGGAGCTGGATCTGCCTGAAGGAGTGAAGCCTGAAGACCTCACCTGCTATTTGGGTCCAGATGAGAAACTCCACATCCAGGCAGACAAAGATCCATATGTTGAGGAGGGTGAAAGAGAGCTGCCCATCAACAGGAGCTCAGAGGAGAAAGCACATATAGGAGGCAGCAGCACCGAGACCCACAACAGCACACAGGAGGCAACACACAATGGACTGAAATATTAGATTATACATGGGATGACTCCTCCTTGGACCGTCACCTTACTGTGGTGGAGGAGTTTGAGAGCCCCAATGACTCTAGGAGCTATGTTGTTGGGGGCATTTTGCTCCTGGTAGGGTCCCCCGTTGCAGATTGGTCCTAGGTAAAGGGCCAGACAAAGAATGGTTTGGAAGACCCTGATGCCATTAAACACCAAGAGATCAGGTACCCAGTCCGGAGGGTTTCCGTGGCTCCACTGAGGAGCCAGGCCTGAGGTTGGTGCCTGTGGGAAAGTGCCTGGTGGCGGGGCCTTTGCCCATGGGATCTAGCCGGGTCTAGCCCAAACCAGAGGAATGGGACCCGCAGGGGGAAGCAGAAGAGTCCAGTGCATTGTGGATTGGATAGCAGACCAAGGCGAGGGCCTTGGCAGTCCGATCTTCAGTTACGGAAACTGGTTTTTGGAACAGGGAACATCACCTCTCTAGCAGAGAAGGAGCAGGAGCTTGTGAAAGAGGTTGAGTGTTCCTGGCTAGATATAGTCAGCCTCACCTCGGCACATAGCATCAGCTCTGGAACCCAAGTCCTTGAAAGAGGTTGGACTCTCTCTTTTGCTGGAGTTGCCCTGGGGGGGAGGTGGAGGGTGGGGGTGGGCTTTTTTTTAGCCCCCAGGCTCTCTACCTGCATGTTGGAGTTTACCCTGGTGGATGAAAGAGTTCTATCCCTGTGCCTTCAGGTCAGGAACGGGTTCTGACTGTAGTCAGTGCTCATACACCGAACAACAACTCGGACTACCCACCCTCTTTAGAGTCCTTGGGATGGGTGCTGGAAAGTGCCCTGAAAGGAGATTCCATTGTCCCGCTGGGGGACTTTAAAGGCGTCGTGCGGTAATATCAGCAATCAGGCTGTACCATATGTCAAAATGTCAGGTTTGGTGGGTTATTCA
>JAPQRP010000005.1:46648727-46663057 GCA_037367295.1 Apogon hyalosoma
GCTTCTTTCTGTTCCTTCTCAAACTGTGTTTTTGAGTTTATATGTACATTTATGTTAAATGTATGTAATTGTTACCTCCTCTGTGATTATTGATCAGCATATTTAATTGACTTGTTGACTTCATTATATTTTAATTATTATTTTATTATTATTATTTTTGGTTTGAGATAAACAAACAAACAAACAAACAAACAAACAAACAATGTATAGTGTTAATTAGCCTACTAATTAACACCATACATTTCACAGCATAAAAGAATACCCAAAAATTTCTATTCAAATCATGGAGAAACTGAGGTATGATGACTACTTTAGATATGGTTTTACCCAGTGGTGTGCTGGGTAATCTGGAGAGTCAGGAGTTTTCCCAGTGGGCCATTGCACTTTTGGGCCGCCAAGGGAAGAAAAATTATAAATGGATATGGCCCCTAATGGTTGGGCTATTTATTCAACCGGGCTACAAAAGCCTGGGCTGCTGTTTAATAAAGATAAGACATTAAGTTGTATAAATGTTTTTCATTCATGAAAATCCACCAAATAATGACTGAGAACACTCATTTCATACCATTACATGTTGAAAACCCCTCTGCACTCATTAGGATTGGTTGAGTCCAATATAGCTGCGTGCTCCTGGCTGAGGGTGGCTGTATCTGAGAGAAAGAGTGGCCCTGGGGCCCATGAAAAGATGGACAGAAAAAGGCCAGGTGGGGCTGAAAAAGCCAGAATAAGAAAGCAAAAGGCTTTAGAGGAGGATCCTGCCAAGTGTGTGACGCTCACAGAAATTTTTTGAAGACGACATCATAAAGGACTGGGGCCGGGGGTATAGGCTAATTAATATAAGCTAATATCAGGCTTGGCTGCTCTGAATAGGCTATACAGTATTTAACCAATTCAACCTGCCGTATAATGTTGTACTGTATATCATTTTATTAATGGAAAAAAAAATAATGTGACAATGTATAACTTAGATGCAATAAAGCCTACTAATCCTTTAATTGACACTGAAGTTAGGGAGGAGCGTACATGTTGTGAGTTTATGAAACGTTTCTTGTTTTAACTAACTCTTAACTTTGAGCTATTATAGCTACTTGTTATGAACAGCACATAAACAGTGGATTTAATTGACAGAGGTGTCTTACTGATGATCCCAGTGTGTGAAAGAGGTGTCCACTCATCATGTGCACAGTGCATGCATATTTATAACCTCACAAACGGCTAACCCATAAGTATTATGGGTCTGTGGGCCGGTTGGATATGAAACTCCTGGGCTGCAAAATGGTACTAGCATGCCCCTGGTTTTACTTACAATGTCAACAAAAACCTTAGTATGTTTAATTATTAAATAAGTGACTGAATGCACTTTTAATTTTTGACTCAATGCAAATTTTAGTTTTGGTTAAAATGTGTTAAAAGGAATATTTCCATATTTAGCATTGCCACCTGCTGTTCAGTTTAGTTTATCATTTAACTTGTCTTCTGTGTTTTTGTACAGTGATATTCTGTATTATCCCAGGTTCAAAACACACCATCTTTTCAATAAACACATTTGAGAAGTTTAATTTTTAACAATTTGGGTCACAGCTTGTCATTGAGGGGTGATAGTGGGTCCTGAAGCCAGACCAGTTGAGAACCATTGAGTTAGAGGAGATAAGACAAGAAAGCAAAGCCAGATGAGAAATTGGCAAAAAGCTTAGAGAGTTGAAATGTGTCAAATCAGTAGTCGAGCAAAATATCTACACAAAGCACACACAGACACATGCACACACATACGCCACAGAGAGGAGGGTGATCATTTGAAGGTTATAGATTCTGAACTTTTGGTTTATGCACTAATGAAGCCATGAGAGACTGTTGGACGTATCTAGGTCACAAATATGCACTGAGTCACACAAGACTGGCATGCACATACTGTACACACACAGACACAACGCCGACAGATTTGACTGCAGATTGCCTGTTATGTAATCATGCCAGAAGAGAAAGACGGAGAGGGAGGACTGGCAGCTCAACCTAATCAGATGCAGACACTTCTCACAGCTGTCTGTCAGACACCAGCCACCGCCGTGTTGCTCTTTTTCAGCTGCATCGTCCAACTGGCTTGTTTAGGTTTCTTTACCCTAGAACATATTTCATTTCAGCCACAAAGAATGATAATTTCTGACTAGACGGCAACAACTGCTCTGCTTTTCTTGTTTTACCAAATTGAATATAGGACTGGAATTTACACAGGGCATCCACAAAGTGTCTTTACAGTTTAAAACATTTATAACAAAAGCAATTGATGAGATATGTTAATCAGATTTGTTCTATGTACTCAGTGGTTATCAAAGTTTTTAATCACATTGTGGGATCATGTGCAATCGAATCATTGGTCCATTTTTCTTTGAGAGATTAATTTGTGCAAATGTTTACTTTGACCTTTTGACTGAATACGTGGCACCACAACTGGATGATGTTCAACCAACCATCATTTTCCAGGTAGATGGTGTACCACCACATTGCGGACTGCATGTTGGTAGGTTTCTAAATCAAACATTTCCAGACCGGCGGATTGGAAGGGATGGCCCCATTCCCTGGACACCTCATTCACCAGATATCATGCCCCTGGATTTCATTCTATGGGGTTATGTTAAAGATATCGTGTATCGAACAAAGATACAAGACATCAACGACCTGAAGCAAAAGATGGCTGATGCCACTGACACCATTGATGAGGCTATGATACAGCCAACATGGAAACAAAGTACTGTCTGGATGTACTCCATACAACTAATGGTGTCCATATAGAGGTGTATTAAATGAGGTAAAAACAAAAACAAACAAACAAAAAAAAAACAATATCTATTTGTTCATTTTGTAATAATGTCCACAGATTTGTCTTTTAATTTGCTTTTAGAAGAAATGTGTTTAATTGTAAAAAGACTTTTTGGACACCCTGTATGTTAACTCAAAGAGCTGGGTGGCTGCTTGGCCTTTGAGTATCAAGGTTAAAGCTGCAACTGGCCACTAGTGAAGAATTAAAAGATAAATTAAAGAATACAGTCCTATCTTAGTGAAACATCTGTTACATTTTCTTCACCGAACAGAGTTAATTAACCTGCTGCCTTTGCTCTTTTGTAAATGTATGTGTTGTTTTTATCTGCTTTGGTCCTGTTAATTCACTACTATTCTCTACATAACAGCAAAAGTGACCTGAATAATGATTTGAAGCATCTAAACAATCATTTAAAAAGGGCAGAATATACTGTAACTCAACACTTTTACTCAAGACGGCAGGGAGACGGCATTATCAGTGTGTGATTTGCTTTTTTCAACATATATTACAATCATGGTAACAATATAAATGTAAACAACCATATTGGTAAACATACAACTAAAGGAGTGAAAAATAAACCAGTCCTGTTAGGTTGGGACTTGCTGTTTGGTCCTCCATGTGTAACCATGGTGACACAGCAGCGGTGGGTGGCCTGGACATTGTGGGTAAAGTTGGGTCAATCTTTGGCTGTTTCTCAATATCAAGAACGCAGAGTATAGTCTTGTGAACTCGGTGAGTACGGTCTTTGTAAGAACAGTCCCAGAGAACGGACTTCCTAAGACTGCAAGTCTCTCTGTAATTGGAATGAACTTTCCTCCCTGTCTCTGCTATATTTCTGCCATAACGTATTTCCCTCAAATCACCACAGTGTCACTTGATCTGATTTCAGTACAGTTGTTCTAGTAATTATATGTTATCTATACATTTTGTATATTTTTCAAAACTGTAATACATTTCGACAGTTCCGCCGGGCACAGCCACCTGGCTCCCAGCCAAGCCAGCATATTCACAGCCGGGCATACATGAACTGCATCTAGGGAAGTATTTCCCAGCCAGGTCTACATGAGTCACAAACCAGTGGATCCTTGGTTTAAGCTAGCTGACAAGAACAACAACCAGGTATTCCATGCGTTCTTGGTTTATGCAAACTTGCAAATGGAACAGTACTTGGGCCGCGCCTGATGACGTTTCACAAGAATGCGAGAAGAGAAGAACAGAAAAGAACGCATATTGAAAAATGGGCTTTTTATTTAGCTGGTGTGGGAAATAGCTAACATTAGAACTGGCTCCTAAAAGAAAATTTAGGATGAAGGACAATAAAAAAGAAAAATGGAGATGGAAAGAAGAACACAAGATAAAGGTACGTCATAATGCAACTGCATTTAATCTGAGTGAATGAAATGAATCAATCTGCCATTTTTCTTGCTAGCACACAGCATTGCAGCTAGTCTAAAAATGGCATAGTGAGAGCACTCTTGTGTTGTATCCAATATGTCGGTAACACTGTCAACAGTATCAGAAGGGGTTATTAAACTTAACAAGATGTAAGCTAGCTGGGTGGTCAAGTTAAAGTCTGCAACTGGGATAAATCAGCTGTGGGACGGGGACAACCGTCTGCAGGCTGCATGTCACGACATGTCAGAGAAATGTGAAAAGTAGCTTTTAATCAAGAATGGACTATGAACAGACTCTTATAGGCAGTTCAAAAACAGTTTGTCTCAAATAAGCACAAATCTTTTGTGGTATATAATATAGTCAATTCATTTTATTTTAGGATGCACATTTTTCACAAAAGGTCTCTGTTATGTATTTTATTTGGCCCTCACAATAATTGAAATGAAAAAAGATTAACTATAACAGTATTTAGCATCTGTGTACAATGTGAATGTTTCCTTTTAGTGTATACACTCATTCACACATCACAACAATAGACTGATGCCACTGACGTCATCAATACCATAAGTAAACAGATATGCCACCATATTGGAAGACAAAAGTGGAGGCAAGAGATAGAAAGAGTGTGTGTTTAGCAGCTGCTTTATCAGTGATATAGATATTTTAAATGGGTTATTAGTGACAGTTTGTCATATGGTAGACTACTTTCAAACTCTGAACCCTGCTGAAAGGCAACAGTATGCTCAAAAACTGGCTGTGATTGACGGGTTTGACCCTTACAAAGACACTGGTGCTAAGTGGGAGTAGGAACACCTAAAATTAATAACATTTACATTTTTCAGGCATATTATGTATCAAAACAATCATTATTTTAGATAGGTAAACAACCATCTTTTTTACCTTTCTTCATATCACTTCCACTAAACAAAGTACACCTGGGGTCACCTGTTGCAGCTCTTGAGTCACGATTCACGGCACAGCCCAGACCCAGTCATAACTGAGGTATCACAACCTTCTATGTCCTCCTCTGACCTGCCTGCAGCTGCAGTCAAATCTGAGGAACCACAACCGTCTACATCAGGGGTCACCAACCTTGTACCTGGAGGGCTGGTATCCTGCATGTTTTAGATGTGTCCCTCTTCCAACACACCTGATTCAAATGATAAGCCTATCATCAAGCTCTGCAGAAGCCTGATAATGACTGTCAGGTGTGCTGGAAGAGGGATACATCTAAAACATGCAGGATACTGGCCCTGGAGGACCAGGGTTGGTGACCCCTGGCCTACATTATCCTCTGACCTGCCTGCAGCTGAAGTCATAACTGAGGAACAACAACATTCTACATCCCACTTTTCACTATCTCACTATATTTATTTTGAATACTTTACAGTTTGTCATTAACTTTACTTTTAGACTTTGTTATATGCACGTTAATTGCTTTTATAGTGTAAAATTATTTAGTTATTATTTTGAATAGTTTACACTCTTATTGATCATTGCTATTTGTCAAAATATTTTAAGTTTCATTGGCATTCATTTGTCATTGCCTTTATTTATAGACCTTGCTACATGCAAGTTAATTGCTATTATAGTGTAAATTTGTTGAATTAATTTATTATTTTGAATAGTTTGCACTCTTATTGATCATTGCTATTTGTCAAAATGTTTTTATTTTTTTTTAGTGTTCTTTTGTCATTGTTTTTACTTATAAGCCCTGTTACATCCAAGTTAGTTGCTTTTAAAGTTTAAATATGCTGAATCTATTTTTTTATTATTTTGAATACTTTTCAATTATAAATTGTCTTAGCATCTCAAAATTGAATATAGTTTCAATATACTGATACCTTGTTTTAAAATGAAGAAAGATATTTGACAGCGCCTCCTCTCTCTCTCTCTCTTTGATTTATGGTCCCCCCGTGCCCAGCCTGTTTCTTTTAGTTTCTTTTAGTTTCATTTAGTTACTTCTGTTTGCGTGTGTGTGCGTGTGTGTCCGCACATATATGATTGTGCGGTGGAGGTTGGTGTTGGTGGTGGGGTGCACTGATTTTATATGTTAAGCACTTTGTGCTACATTTTACTGTATGAAAAGTGCTATATAAAAAAAAAGATTGATTGATTGATTGATTGATTTGTTGTTAATCATGTGCATGTGTGTTTTAATTCAGTTATGAGCAGTGCATGTGATTTGGTGGCTGCCCTGTGAGTGCTTTGGGGCCACAAACAAAATCTTGCTTAGGGCCACCAAAGTCCTAGGGCCAGCCCTGGATACTAGTATAGATCATGCATACAGGGTGTATCCAGATTTTTAAGTATATCATGTAAACACAATATCAAGGATATGTTCAAAACTGATATAAGTGTCATAATTAGGACATTAACATAATGTCATACATACTGGCTATACAGTCTCAAACAGCGTAGAGGTCTAATTAATAACCATATAAATATGGTTTACCTGTATTTGATGAAGAATCCTGTTCACTTGACATAATCAGCTATCTTGTTTCAACATTGCTACACCCTAGATATACAATCTAGTTTCTTGATAAATCCAAGAGGCAAGGATTTTGGCTCCATAATGAAACTAAAGCGGGGTACACATTTAAAGATAATGGTTTTTGTCACAATTTCCCCCCTTCCCGACCAAGGATGGCAAACGCAAATTATCTTATGACTTATAAGATTATCCTATAAAATAATCCTGTGGTCTGAGGTGTGTTAGGAGTGAATTTGTCCTGACAGTTGGCTCTGAAATGGGTTGGGGCCGACAATCGTAAATATTAAACTTGTTCAGTATTTACAATGAAAAATCTTTATGTGTGGGAAAAGCCAACGACTCCCGAGCAGAGTCCTGCACAGGTCCACTTTTCCAAACCTGTACCTGCCCGTGCTCATGTACAGTAGACCTGACCCGACCTGTGATTAAACACATTGTCTACACAATAACTCACTTTTAGGGGCTTCATTTTTGGGTAAATTGCATGCCATCATTAAATCTGTTATCTGTTAAATCTGTTAAATATGTGCTGCTCAAAGACATCTGTAGCTAGATATAAACAGACATGAAGCTCACTTCAAAATAAAACAAACCGGATGTGGTTCAGCCACGGTGAAGTTAGATGATCATCATCATTAAATGTCCTGCAAATTATTTTCATCCACAAATTTTGATTTTTTTCACTTCCTTGTCCTCTACCCATCCGCATTTTGTTTAATTTTACCCAGGCCCACAGCCGCAAAAATTCTTCTCTTTTTTTTTTTTTTTTTACCTGTTCCCATCTTCTATGTTTTTGTTAGATCACGTTTGGTCATATGAGATTTCTGGCATGGAGGACTAGATTAAAGATCGGTGGTGGGACAGAATCGTTATGTGTGTGGTGTGCTTTGTTGAGATTATCGGAGCACACCAGACAATACGATCAAAACTGTTCAATGCCTGACTTTTTGTCTTCATGTGTGGGGTCTGTAACAGATAAAAAAATCTCTTCAGATTTAGAAAATCCTTAGGTGTGTACCCTGCTTAATGAAGAATAATTATTGCAAAGTTGTAATACCACAAACATCCACTAGGCCTCCAAAAAAATGTTGGCTCCTGCAGATTTACTTTTCTTCCTGTAGATTTACTTCCTTCTAATTTTTTTTTTTTTTCCCCTGGGATTCCAGTCTGGATCATCTCATCTGATCGTCCATCTGTGACATGTTTTCTTAAAAGACAGTGCCACTGTAGTTGTAGTTAATAGGTTTCACTAACAAAATCACAATTATTTTATCATGCAGTACCTACCATTTTACAGAGTCGCTATAAGTATAAGCTGACCTTTGACCCCTCAGACTCCAATAGTTCTGCCCAGTTTGTCCAAATACGGTGACTTTTGGTTCCAAAAAGCTAACATGGCAACAGCCAAATGACAAACTACTGGCTTCAAAACAGCAGTTCAGAAACGAATGAGTGACATCACTAATTATATCGAGACTAAGGATAAATAAGTAAGAGAAACAAGTTTTATTTTACCTAAAGTACAAATAATCCAGAATAATATTGTTCACTGTTTCAGGTCCACTTTAAGAAACAAATCCCTGCACCACTCAAAAGGTGGGGGTGTATGTTTGGTATTTTATTGCACAGCTCTTAAAACAGTGCCCGGCAGTCTAACTTAAGACTGATGAAGAATGATAGATATTCCACAGGACAGGAAAAACTGAGTCAGCTTTATCTTCTGCTATCTTAAAAGGACCTTTTTTTTTTTTTTTTTTTTAACGAGGTAAAACTCACACAGCAGGTGTATCTTATTCAGATACACTTCAGCAATATGTCTTCAAAGCAAAATGGTGCTTAAGTCAAATTACTTGTGTTCTTTATCATTTAGTCCATTCCTACATTGGCTCCACACTTCTCACTTTGTGTCTTTGCCATTTTCACTCTGTGAATAAAGGGACACATGATTACGTGTGTTTCATTTGCTGTGGGTGCAAAGAAGCACAGCTTAAGTGATCTCAAGGTGCTATCATGTTTGTTTGATGGAGTTTAATTAAATAGGTAATAGAAACCAGCCAGCTCTCATCACTATCGATTCACTCGGAGGACACACATACACACACACGCACAAACACAATCCCACATAATCCCAATACCCTGAAGCCCTGGTCTCTAAGAGGAGATGTCTGATACTCCCACGTCAGCTATCAACACCCTTTCATGCTGTAATGGGCCGATTTAAAATAATCCATACTGGCCCCCTTTTCTTCAGTCCCACCCATACAAATACTTAACATCAGTGACGGTCCAGATCCATACACTGAGGCCTTCCTTGAAAAGAATTTGTTTGATGAATATCACACAGCAAAAGAACCTCCCTCACCACAGGAACAATCTATTTTCTAAATCTGTGGGTCTATAGGAAAGCTAAAATTGGAATGTCACAAAGAAAAACAAATGATTCTGTATTGGCAAAAATATGACAATATGTGTCACAATGCACAGGTTATGACTCACTGTATTGCAGATTTTCAGGAATGTGTCTATATAAAAACATTCTACCATAGTGTATGATTAAAATCTGCACCTCTTTTCTCAAATATACAATCTTGAGAAAAAAAATGGCCATGTTAATATTTTGTTGTACCATCTTCAGCTTTGATTATGGCATGCACCATTTATTTCCATCATTTTTTGGATGAATAGTATTATTAACCTAGACCTGACCAACTGAAACCACCTCAGATCATAACACTGCTCCCACAGGCTTGTACTGTAGGCACTAGGCATGATGAGTAATCAACTTCATCAGCCTCTCTTCATCACTCTAGAAAAGGGTCAATCTGGACTCATCAGACCACATGACCTTTTTCCATTGAAACACAGTCCAGTCTTTATGCTCTCTACAAACTGATGGTTGTTTAAGAAATGAGAAGCTACTCACTGCATATGTTATGGGTTAAATAATTTGTTGTCGCTGAAATGACATTAATCACTGAAGTAATTATGAAATGGAAATAGTGCATTCTTTTGTGCAATTAAAACATTTAATGCATATTCATAATGCCCACATTATAACACTAAACTTTTTGTGCAACCAGGGGTGAAGGATCATCATTTGCCTGAATCTGTAAGTGTATTTATATTGTTTATTCAAGTAGAAGGAAAGTAAGAGAGTAAAAAATGATGTAAAAGTATGAGTACTGATTTGACTTCTTTACTCTAGTAAGTATCTGAAATGTCCTCAAAGAGTAAAAGTTAATGGTATTTCTGCATTCCTACTGACTAAAAGCTACTGAACTTCACATCTTCAAGGACATCACTTCACTGTGGTCAAGTTTTTTGTTTTTTTTCCTGTTTTGCGCTGTCATGTGTGATATTCACCGCTCTATACACCAAGGGTCTTTTATATATGTTACTGCCCCATCCATGTTGGTTGAAAGTGGTCTGGATGTTGAATTCCCAACACAAAGAATGCATTAGAAATGAAGTAATGAGCATCTACTGGAGTAGAAAGTATACATTTTTGTATTGAAATGTACAAAATAAAGTCATCATGAAGAGACACAGGTACAATGTATTCATCCTTCCAACCTCCCATCAGTAAAAATAATTGTGCTCTGATACTACGTATGTAAACTCTAAATGAAAAGCAGTTTTTTTTCAAATTTGCATCAGTCCATTTACAATATTCACAAAAATATTTTCTCAGATTATACTCAGACGTCTTAAATATGGCACATGACTGACGTGGAACATGTGATGTTCGTAGCTGTTTTTGGAAAGCTCAGATTTAGTACATTGATGAATTACTCCCTGTGAACAAATGTCAGTCACCGTGTCTGCTGTTCAGTCAGTTTTAATGGAATCCATGGCCTATGAAGTCTTGGTGAGAGCAGACATATAACTCACAGGGTCTTCAGTGCATAAAGTAAACCAAAAACACTCACCTTTAAAGGACAGCTGGTCCAGGTTATTGACCGCCCACAAACAACAATGCATTAAGTTTGGAGAATGAGTTCATGCTGGCATTTTCTGGTAAAATTCTAGTGCAAGGTGATGTGAGGGAAGAGTGATAATCTTTGGATGTTATTTTGAACCCTTTTACACATTTGATATGATATAAGTAAGGCTGTCAAAATTAACATGTTAATGGTGATTAATCCATCATCATAATTAATCAGATTAAAAATTTTAACGCAATTAACCCATCTGCAGCGCAGAATGACTCTGAATGTCTCTGGCAGTGCAGGGCAGTTTGTCCCATCGCGCATGCACCAATGAGCAATTGATCCGGTAGTGACAGGCAGCAGAACCAACTGATAAAGATGGAAGATGCTAAACAGCACGTTAGCCCTCTCGAGGGGAAATCTGAGTAAAAATAAACCCAACACAGAACAGCCAACCAACATAAAGTATTATGCACACTCTGCAGGTAGGAGTTTTCTTTTCACCAAAGCACTTCTAGCTTAAAATACCACACTAACACGAAGCATACATTAGTTGGGGATTCTGCTAGCATTTCGGCTAATGTGTTGCCCAGCTTGTGACAAACACATTAAGTACATATACATTCCCGTCTTTCTTGACTCTGCTCATGCAAAATGAAATGCAATTAATATAGATTAAAAATGAATGATATTTAATTGTGATTAATCAAAATTAATCCACAGCAACCCTGTGATTAATCTGATGAAAAATTTGAATTGTTTGACAGCACTAACAATAAGACAAAAGACCATGTGATAAAAGATGATCAATATGTACATTATGTGTGCACATGAAATTGCATGCTTATTCTGCTGTATTTTGTCATTTTCTCCAACCCTTTAACTCCTGACGTGTTTGTGGTGAGCACTGTGAATGTATGATTCATTTTGAATATTCATAAAAATTCAACCGTTTGCTCAACAAGAAATCTTTCAAAACATGCTGATAGAATAGACTCTGTGCTTTCCGTAGACATCTGAGCATGCTCACAGCACCTCTGTGTGTAATGGGGGCAAAACACAGTGCAGTGAGTGAGACCAACTTGCTATAAAAAATAGACAGTTTAGGCTGTTTTTTTTTTTTTTTTTTACACGATTTTCCTTTCTTTTTTAAATTTTTTTAAATTTAATTTTATTTTTTTTTACTATTGTTTACAGTGTTGTTGTGATTTTCCTTTATTTATTTACTTTTATTGTGTTTTTACTGCGTTTTGGCTGTGTAACTGTTCAACCAGGTGCCAAAAAGTAGCTGGACTGATGTAGAAAAAAAGAGCTCAAAACAAAACCTACTGGGCCAATTTTCAAATACTTGTTGTTCAGTGTGTTCCAGTTCACGTTCAACATCCTAAATCTCTTATTGATGAACATTCTGAGTGCCTTATTTAGTAAAAAAAACAAAACAAAAAAAAAAACAAAAAAACAACTGTAAACCTTCAATTCCTCTCTTTGTCTTTTTCTGTTATTCCACCCAGTTTTGACCCTAATACACACAATAAAGCAAAACCACTGAAGAATAGGAACACAAGCACATAGACCAGCTTTTATGATACTGAAACAGACACAAATTCACAGCAGCATGTTTACTTGAAATAATGTCTCAGGGGTTAAAGGGTTAATGCCATTTTTTGTCATATTGTTTGTGAAGCAAGACAAGCAAGACTGAGGCGCTCATTTGATTGGTCGGTTGCTGATCCCAAGCTACCGCAAATATAAGCAGATTTTTATTTTTGATTACCTTGATTTAACTTGTTTACTCAACCAAAAGCCCCCTGAATACAAATGCAAACATACAAACCTATCTGCCACTGTCAGCTGTGTATTTTACATGTGGCATCTGTTTCAGTTCAGAAATTAACCGCCTGTTGTGCTTGCCTTTATCAAAGTGCATCATTTAATTTAACTCAAGCATCATGAACTGCATCATGTCTGGGAGCTTTTGTGCACACTCCATGTGTGTCTTTGTTCTCCACGTGTGTCTTTGTTCTGCTTAATGTGTTTTGTTTGTCCATATATGTGTATGACAATGATTAGCTTTGATGGATGATAGTGACCCAATAATTGTGACAAGGACACAACATTAACATTGGAGCGGGGACAATGGCAGTGCAGCTGTACAGCCACTGCATTATTCAGGCACGATGGATGGGGAAAAAGGGGAAGGGGAGAGAATGGGGGAGTGGGAACAACAGGAGACAGGAAGGAAGGATGAGGCGAGGGAGGAAAAAGCGGAGATGGGAGTGAAGCGACGTACAGGGAGATATATGGAAAGAAATGAGGGAAGGGAGGTGGGGCAGATGGATGTACAGTGTAGACAGATGATTGTGTAGGGGGCAGAGCAGGTGGAAGGTTTGTGTAGTTGTAAAAAGTGTTTGCAGCAGTTGTGCATTGTGTGAGGAAGGGAAAGCTCTTATTAGATCTGTGGGGGCAGAAAAGAGCTGTTGGTTAAAAGATACTGGAACACAATTCAAATGAATTCACCAACACACTAACACATGCTGTATATTTCCAATCCATTTATACAGACACTGGATTGCTCAGCAAAATTTAAAAAAAAAAACAAAACCAAAAACAAAACTACGGGTGTTTTCAATATCAAGAACACAGAGTATAGTCTTGCACACTCACTGAGTATGGTCTTGGTAAGAATTGTCCCAGAGAGCAGACTTCCTAAGAACACAAGGTCCCTCTGTAATTGGAATGGCTGCATACTTGTGAACTTTCCTCCTTGTCTCAGCTGTATTTTGGCCATTGGCTCCATAACGTATTTCCCTCAAATCACCACAATGTCACTCAATTTGATTTCAATACATTTGTACTACTGTTTACACTTCATTTATACATTTTGTATATTTTTCAAAACCGTAATACATTTCGTTGAATCCCATATCATGAAAATCAAAACGTATTTCTCACTAGTCTGCCTCTCACTCATGTTCTAACATTATATCACATCATCTAGTGACAGTCATCTACTCAAAATATTTCTGAATTAAATTTTCACAGAAGCCCCATAGCATTTCAGAGTAGCATGAAGTGCATCGTGGGATATTTCCCAGCCAAGTCTACACAAGTCACCAACCAGTGCATCCTTGGTTTAAGCTAGCAGGCTAGAACAACATCCGGGTATTCCATGTGTTCTTGGTTAATGCAAACTTTCATATGGAACAGTACTTGGCCCCCAACAGATGACGTTTCATGAGATCGCAAGAACAGACAAGAACGCATATTTTGAAATGGCTTATCTGTCGATTTACCCAACATCCACGGTGCATTATGTCACCAAGAAACTAAATATATATCTTGCATGTATCATTAACTAAACAAATGTCTACACCATTGTCATTTATCAAACTCCATGGATTTTACTGGTGAATCAGTGTTGCAGAAGATGATGGTGTTTCAACGTTCACCATGGAGTCTCTGAATGTCCAAATGGGCCATATCTGATGACGCCAAAAAGCTAAGAAACTGTATTTTACCTCAATTATTTGTATGAATTGATAGTATCAGTGATTTGAAAGTTACTAAACAAATTAAATCAGGTCACCAGCAGCTGTTTAAGTATTTGAGGGTTAACATTTCACTCACTCACTCACTCACTCACTCACTCACTCACTCACTCACTCACTCACTCACTCACTCACTCACTCACTCA
>JAPQRP010000005.1:46663157-46673460 GCA_037367295.1 Apogon hyalosoma
TAACTGAAAAACACAAAATTTAATCTTTATGACACTTAAATACAATTTGCATAATAATTTGGAACGCAGTGTATACAGACAACCGTTCACTCTCACATTCACACCTTTATCACGATTAAATTGAGCATTTAACCTATTAAGGTGCAGGACTTTGGATGGTGGGAGGACAATGGAGTACCCACAGAGAACCCATGCAGACATGGGAAGAACATTTAGTAACATTTGGAGGTGAAGTTGCAGTTTGCAACACTCTGCCTTCCCCTCACCCTTCCCTAAGGTGGCCAATATGATAGGACAGTTCCGGATCTAAATCCAGTGTTTGTTTTTTTCAGTTCTGGGGTTTTTAGTTTTTAGAATTTGAACTATGATCCACACTCAGTTTTAAAAGATAGAGGTGATGTAGCTTAATGCTGGATTCCACACAACATAAATTGTGTAGTCGAAGAGAAGAGAAGAGAAGAGAAGAGAAGAGAAGACTTTATCCCACCTTTGGGAAATTTCACAGTTAAACAGCACCAACATATAACAAGCAAGTGCAGAGGAAATAGACAGAAAAAAACACAAACGAGTGAAAAATTAAATATAGAGAAAAACAAGAAATTTGGTATTGATAGGAATATTTATATAAGGATAGAATTAGAATCAAAAGTAAATATTATCTACATATTTAGCATAGTACAGTGAAATATTTCCTCTGCAGAAATAAACTGCTCCAAGGCAACACAAACACAGCTGTCATTATTACCAGTGGACTATATAGCAATGGAAATGGAATTATTAATATTATTATAACTATACTGTGTTATAAGATTCATACGTTTGGGCAAAGGTAGCACTTGGCTAGGATAAGGAAAAGATAATACACTGAACAGATATGATGCTTGATATTGATTGTGGTCTTGGTGTCATCTGGTGTCATCATTTCTGGGCTTTTTTCTGATTCATTTAACATTATTTCTGTACTTGGAAAAAAAAAAAACTTTTAAAGTATAAGTGTAAAACTTTTTTTTTTTTTTTTTTTTTGCCAATTCTTGATTCTGTTTAACACAGGCTGCCTCACTCTGGTCCCTTGTATCAAATCAATATTAGAAAAACCTGGCGGCTGTGTTTCTAGTCTGTTCTTGGTCTTCCCTCTGCTCTGGTCTTGCCCATAACTTCATCTCAAACCAAACTGTGATCTTTTCTTAACCATAACCAGAGTATTTATTAGGACTGAACTGCAACCTCTAGTGGCCTATTCTGGATATCCACCATCCACCCTAACCACCAACTTTCAATCAAAGAAAGGCAAAAGAAGTCACTGATCCTTTAAAATGAAATAACGTTTCCTTCAAAGAAAACCAAAGCATTGATTACATTTGTATTAGTGAAGACAGTTTTATGTTATTGGATTTGAAATTTAATCATACAGGAATGTAAGACAACTTTAGCCTTTTTTTGGGGACACATTGAAATACTCTGAAATTCAAAATTTCCACCTTAGTTGAAACCTTAGTTATTGGACATTGTCATCTACCTCTGCGTCAGCTGGGGTGACAACAGTCTCTCTCCTCTTGCCATAAAACATCTGAGCAGCACTTGCTAAAAAGTAAACACATGCAATAAAACAACTGTTATAACATCATAAACTGACAAAAATGACTCATATTCACTATTTACAGCTTAAACATTTCTGTTAAATCTCTCTGAGTCCCTGTATAGTGTTATAAAAACCAACATGCTTCTTGACCTCACTGAGGCACAGGATTGGCCCCATTTAATGTTTGTGGAAATTACCAAAAATGGTCACTTGCCAGATAAAGGGTTAACCCTGAAAACCTTCATTCTGTTGAGAAATACACCATAGGTAGGTTGCTAGCTTTCTGCACTTTCTTCAACTGCATCCAGTCACATATTATTCTGCCTGGACCAACCCTCAAAATCTTCGTTTTTAACTTGCCGATTCCTTATTTCACCTTGAATTTTGCTCACTGTGGCATGGAGGTCAGTGACACGGTTGCCTGTGAAATTAACAACTTCTTCTCACTCCTTCAGTCTTGTGTCATGTGAAGCTAGAGAGAGAGTCATTGTCCAGTTTAATATCAGTCCGTAGGTCTCGAATTGCTGGCCTGTTTTTTGTTGTACACTGAAGCTGTACTCAAGGAGGTAACACCCTGCAGTTTTGCTGATGGATTTCTGGTGGATGAAGTTGCCATTACTGCTTAAAACAATTTCAACAGGTCAACTTATGCTTACAAAACATGATCGCTCCACAAATAAGTTGACACTATTAGCCTTACAGACTTACTATCAGTTAAAAATGCTGATCTTGCAGCAGCTTGGAAACAACACAGCACCGTAGCATGCGTCGACAGCTGCCTCCTTCCTGCTGGGGCAAACACAAACAGTAATAGATCCTTCATTGACATTATCTAGATCCATGGTTTGCAGAAAGAGCATCATTACTTTTGGTCGATGTGTTCATATTTCAAGGGTTAGATTTTAGAGATCATAATATAACAAACATACATTTTACCTAGAATGTATTTTTTGTAATGTACTGCACTTTAAATCATAACCAACACTGTGCATGATTAATGTTAAGTCTCACAGTCAAATTTACCCCAGAATGTAACTCTTGCAATGTGTGTGATAAACTACATCTAGCAGCTATTTCACTCATATTTATTCCCCAGCTGTCCTGCACATCTGGATGACACATCGAATAAGAACAATCAGACCACCACACACACACACACACGCACATACACACACACACACACACACACAGACACGGCCCAACACTGTGGGGACTTACACATAAAACCTCTCATTGCCAGACTACTAATCTGTAATCACTGCTGCCTTTTAACAAGGCGTAAGACAAACAGGGCCTTGAGGATTAGTTTATTGATCTTAAAGTCAAGCGAGGAGATTGAGTGGACGGATACCCAAGTCGTATCTCTGCTGTATCAACAGAAAGTATGGCTCTATGGTTAAAGTGCTGTCCGGCCAGAGAGCTAAGACATTGAGTTAACTAGACACAAAGCGTAGTGTCATTACTTAAATAATTAATAATTCAAAACTTTGTCCTGTGTGATGGTTAAAAATAACTTACTTGTGTATATATAAGCTTGGTGGATGTTGTTTGGCTAATGCGGGTAGCTGGTTTGGTATTGCAGCTCCTGTATTTGCTCCTATCATGGTCTATTTTAAGTTTTGCTCTGTGTTAAAATTTGTTCCGTCTTGCCTTTGGTGTCAGCAAGCTGATAAAATATGCATGGTTTGGACTTTTCACCTTTCCGATTTTTATTCCTTGTATAAATCAAAGGAAAATGGAGCCTTTTATGGTTGGAGCTCATCCATGTTTGATGTGCAGCCAGGAGGGAGACCTAGATAATAGAAGCTATCAGAGACATACAGTGCTTCTGTGTGTATATGTGTATGTATGAAAGTCTTGTGTGTAGGTGTATATGCATGTGTGTCATCTTTTGGATTCTGTTTCATTACCATGCATTAATGGACTTGAATGTATTATGACATACACTTTCGGAACAGCCGACACTGAGCTAAATGGGTTCACACACACACACACACACGCACACACACACACACACACACACACACATGCGCACGCGCACGCACACACACACACACACACACACTGTTACTATAGTGAAAGAGTTACAGCCATCCAAACTGCATATATGCAGGGTGTGTCAGCGATGACATTAAATGTTTTAAAGATTTCAGGTTAAAAAAAAAACATAACCTGAAATATATTCTTCACGTTCTCATACATCTTTCACTCATTCCTTATCCATTCAGATAAATTCAACCATTCAGACTAATACAAACACTCATCGATTTTCCTGCCAGGCAGAGAAGAAAATACAGATGGAAGCAGCTCTAGGGGAATCACGCATAAGGGAAAAGCACAAAGTGATCAAAGACCAGCAAAGTGATTCATCATCAGCTGTGCATGGTAACTGATCATCTGCAGAGAATGTTCTTATAGAAACTTCACTCATCTCTCTATCTGTGAATTCTGTTGAGGCTCTCTGCAGCTCGCTGTCACTGTGGGACAGAATCAATAGTCATTTTAGAAACATGACTTAATAATGACTTATTACACACTGTAGTGAGCACTACTGTTGGAGCGACAAGCATCCATTTCTTTCATGTTATGTTATGCAGCCATGTGGGTTGATTTTTTCTTTTCACCCGATAATCCTTTGATGCTGACATTTCTGCAAAACGGTCAAAGAGAGTCTTCGATCATTATTTGCTTGTGCCTTCTTAAGGGATGTTGAGGTATTTTCAGTTACATTTAGGGAGCTGTAAGCCCTTGGTTAGAATTGATGGCAGGTTTAGGGGTTGTTTAGCTAAAATCTCTGCACTGCTTACGTGACCTGACATCTAAAAACACTGGAAAAGTCAGTGGAGATTGAATCCTTTGAGATCAACACAAACTCCAGCGGCAGGTGATGAAGTGCCAGAACCATTCCCTTTTCTCTATATCTATGCGCATCACGCTGCACTGTATATGAATGGAATTTTAAGGAGAAATAGGGCTGTTAGGCGTGCATTCATTACACATATATGATGCATTGCACATGTAACACTTAAGTGTGCAATGAGAAATGCAGAGAAAGAACAAATCTCTTGTGCTAGATATCATTTTCAAATGGTGGACACACACACACACACACACACACACACGCACACACACACGCACGCACACACACACACACACACGGACATTTTATTGAAATCCAACACCCTGGTGATGCATTGCAGTCATTAGGTTGTCTATGCAGAGCGCTGTGAATATTAAGACAAATGGAACATTTTCCAAAGACAGCAAAATATTTGCAGTCATTAACACATTTTAATATAATTTACAGCAAAAACTGCTGTCCCACATTTCTATAAGGACATTACAGTTGTGTGTAAAGTACAGAAAATTACTGGAAACCTACTTTATTTGCCTGTGCTATTTGCTAAAGGTTTTACGCATTGGGATTAAAGTATTTCTACAAATCTGAATTTAATTTGAAGGAAATAAAACTGAAGTGACTGAATTGAGATCAACCATATCTAAGTGACTAAATAAATTATTATAAGCAGATTACACGCAACCTTTAGAATGACATAGGTTGGACGAATTACAATGACTTGTTACTGTGACTTACATTACAGTGACTTTCCATAAGGACAAACCTAGGCGAACATGCACATTTGGTGACTCGATCAAACTGTGATGAACATCTGGGCTTGTTTCCCCTCATAATGCTGCTTTGCATCCCTGACATGTTACATCCTGTCAATTACATCACAGTGTGATGCTAAAGTACTGTAGATTTATGTTCTGAGTTTCATATTAATCAAAAAAAAATAGCTATTACAGCAAAAACCACAGTGATTTAGGTCCATTTGTACCATGGTATCTTCATCACTGATGCACATCCTTGCTGACATTATACACTGGTGCACACTAACATGCACAAATGTATCCATGCATGACGGGGCTGATTATGAAGAATGTATGGCAAGCAGACGCTGTGGAGGATAATTCCCCTCCAGCCCTCAGTTGGTAATGTCAAAATAATTATCAGACGAGACAGCTCAGTGGGCAGGCAAGCACCTCTTCATTGTGGAGCAAGGTTGAGGGGGCTAACAACCTCCAAATATGGCTGAGTACACCATACCAGGTTTGACATGAATCTCCTTCAAATCATTTTCACCTTTAGGTTTAGATTTTTATTTTGCGTTTTTTTTAATGGCTCTCTTTTATCCATTAGTGCTCACAAGTGTACAGTGAGGTCAGTACAGCGCCGTTACAGTGCATTTAAACTGCGGAGTTTCACGCCTTTAGCTTTGTTCATTCACGAGGGGGAGATCAGTGTAGCTGAAACACAGGTTTCCACCAAATAAAAGGCTGTTATTTGCACATCAAGCATCTGCCTATGCAAACACGGCTGTGGGAGTCCTCCAAAATTCAAATAAAATAGAATTTATTATTTATTTCTTTCAATGAAAATCCACTCTGTCTTTGTTATTATTTGGAGCTTCCTCCATAGTCCTATATTAGGACCAAATAATTAGGTCATCGAGTAGAAAAAAAATTAAAACCATGTTGAACATGAAAAAAAAGACATCAGAGCTCTGGCTTCAAAGGTGTGTTTTTATTTGTTTGTTTGTTTTTAACAATAATAATAATAATAATAATAATAATAATAATAATAATAATAATAATTATTATTATTATTACCTATCAGATTTAGTGGTGTGTGCCCAGAAATATAAATGAAAATAATGTTTTTTATTATTTATTTTCATTAAGAAACATCAAACATCACACCCAAAGATGATCTGGTGTTAACGGATTAAAACTGAATGAAGGTTTGATTTGGTTATACAGATGATACATATAGCTTATGATCAGAACTAATGTGATTAAAAGATTTAACATAGTGGGAAATTATATAGTTCTTATTGCAGCTTTTGGAGGTGGAAAATTTTTTTTCTTATGTACAAGGTATAAAAACATATCAAAATGAGCTAATCACTGACATCTCAGACTATTATATAAAATAAACATTTGAGTTGGGTATTATTTTAATATGATTAACTCCTGCTTTTGATTCAAAAGGGTAAAAGAAAAAAGGAATTTACTACTAGCTAATATTTACTAAATGGAAATAAAGTGGCTAAAATATGTGATATATGCATTTGAAAACATTAAAAGGGAAAGATCATGAGGAGTTAATTGTTCAGGTGACATTTGTTTTTCTAATTTTACTAGTCTACAAGTTTCCCACACATAGACTTGTGTTAACTGCTGCTTATGTACTGCATATTTGACAAAGTATTTGCTTTATTTTAACCGAATGCTGACCTACAGTGTCTGTCCACCTGAACAATTTCTCACCTCATTCTCAGGTTTGTTTAACTGTCAGATGACAAATTGGATTAGATAGTGCAGGGGTCAGCAACCCTGGTCCTAGAGAGCTACTATCCTGCATGTTTTACATGTATCCCTCTTCCAACACACCTGATTCAAATGATAAGCCTATCATCAAGCTCTGCAGAAGTCTGATAATGACTGTCAGGTGGACTGGAAGAGGGAAACATCTGAAACATGCAGGATAGTGGCTCTCTAGGACCAGGGTTGCAGACCCCTGGGATAGTGTACTTGTACCCACCTTTAGGAACTGGCATTTTTTCATCAGTAACTAACAATGGCATCATATGAACAAGGATTTTAAGTCTGAAATGAATATCTACTAGTGATGATCAGAAACTTGTTGTCTACAAGAATAAATGCATTCTAAATGGAAAATAAAAAAATAATAACATCAGAGGAATCTTTTTTGAGCGAGCATCATAGCTCACTATATACAGCAATTTTTACATTTCTGACATTTTAGCAATAATTATGATGCATTATTCTTTGCATCGAGGCACATGCACTTTCATGAAATCATTGCAGTTGATTGCATCATTAAAGTGGGAATGGATTGGTGTGCATTGAAATGAATCATGAATGGAAAAAGTATAGAAACAAAGTGATTATGGCCGGCCAAGTCGGTTAAAATGTGTTTAGGTGTGTGTGTGTGCGTGTGCGTGTGTGTGTGTGTGTGTGTGAGTGTAGTGGTGACAGACCTCATTAGACCAGAGAAATAGCTGTGTGTCTGTATGCGGTGTGTGCGGTAGCTGTTATTAATATATTACCCCTTTGTGTCTCAGGTTAACTGCACTTTCCTCTCACCTTGACTGACCTTCTGAACACACACGCATGCATGCACACACAAGGCCATTGCACTGAAGGGATTTCACATTAGGGACATTCCAGCTCCTATGATTGACTGCTTGGAATAAAAGACCTTGGAAGAAAAAAAAAAAAAAAAAACATCTGGGCAAGTGACAAATATGTCCCTGTGGCTGCCTTTGTATGAAGGAGACAGATACTATAGGAGAGAGAGAAGGGGAGAGAGAAAGGGACCAGTGTATGTGCGCCGTTATCGTCGGTGTTACACAAAGACATGCCAGACTGCTACCGCCGGCGAGGTTTGTGTATGTGTGTCTCCTTTCCCACCACTTGACATCACAAAGCCCTCTCATGGCAGGCTCCTTGGATCAGTAGCAGAATGGATAAGGCTATTTACCAGCGGCTTATTTGGTCCGGGTCAGACCTCCAGTAACGGTTTAATGGGTGTTGAGGGTGGCTGCTACATGGAGAGCAGTTTTATCTGCCTATGTGCACCTTGAGCTTGTATCTGCATGAATAATGATTTGAAAATTACATTTCAAAAACCTAGGAGGCCAGGAACTGGGCATTAGAAAAAAGCATGATTCTAATACCAGGAAAATATGCTCTTAATGATGCACATGCCATTTATTTTTTTTCTGTTGATGTCTGTCTCCCTTCCTAAAACTGAACCATATTGAACATCTTTTTATTTTTTTATTCTGACAGATGACAAGTGGGCTGAGAGTGCTCAACGTCAGACTGCAGAGAAATCAATTCATTTTCTCATCCAAGTGATTATATGCCACATTGAGCATGTAAACACCATCTTAATACCAGTGGGGCTTTAATTTTGAGCATGTGAAATACATAGATACAATATGTCCCATAATTTGAATGTGTGCACCCCCCCCCATTGCCTAAAAGTGAAATAAAAGGGGTAAAAACTGGTGTAATTGTAAAGAAAATAGCTATATTAAAGCTGTAATGACCTGCACCCAGCATGCACACACACACACACACACACACACACACACACACATTTACTATTTTAACTTTAAGAATGATTACATCTTGCAAAACCAATAAAGTTTGACTGTAAGAGCGTAAAGCTTGTAATTTTCTTGCATGTATCAGCACTCCAAAAAGACCAGGTCAAGTCTGCTCAAAAGACCTGCAACTAAATCTGCACCAGCACCAGCTTCTGACTGCAAAGTAGAGCTCCTTGCAGTTCTTTCCTGCTGGGTTCTTAAGATATACGTTTCTACTTTAGGACTGCAAATTGCATAAAATGTATCAAACAGCCAGCAACTTTAAAACATCCAAGAGAGAAACAGACTCAGAAGAATCCATGCATCAGAACTAACATAAACAGATGGACAAATGCATGCCTGCCTTCAGATCTAATATTCTTGCATTTTCACAAATTTAGATTCAAACAGTCACAGATACCCACACTGACACGTCTAAGCTGACAGCTAAGGTTCTCTGAAGGTCATTCGTAGTGATTAAAGAGGCGTCTCTGCAGTGATTTTCAAATGACCCTCGGGATGTCTCGACCACTGACACCTCTTCAAGAGAAAATTAGTTTATCTTGCCCTGGGATACCTGACTTAGACTGACACAGTGATGGTCTAATAGACAGCAAGGCAGTTAAGAGCTGGGATGGAGATGTAAATGCAGACTGAGAGCCAGACATCGGGGTGGGGGGGTGTTATAGAGTCACAAACTAAAATGACATGTAGATACAGAGGTGTGAAGGTATGTACACGTCAAAACAGAAAGAAGTAGATACAGCACTGGGTGTCATGACGTGGATACTTGACATATGATGTGGGGGAAAAAAACACCAATACAGTATGAGAACAATCCCAGTCAGCACCAGTGGGAATATGGCCCCTGTGCAATCCCTGACCCACACTCAAACATGCACAGTCGCACACACATAAACCCCGCAGCCCTTTTCTACAAGCCGCTGATACAGAGGTTTTGGTAATAGCTGAGCTGATGGTGTGATGGCTAATTTCACCTTCATATGCTCTGTGTGTGAGTGCAATAATGACCTTGAGCGGTGCCGGCTGTGGATTCCCCCAGAGATCAGGCAGGCTTGATTTGACATAACACTCTCATGTAGCCATTTGGTGATGATATTTACATATAAACTAGAAGAAGTGCAAGAATGGAGTGTCACCTTCACGCTGATTCAAGGTTATAACAAAAATCATAAAGAAATATGTGAATTAACGTTTGTAGAAATGAGATTTAGGTGAAGCATTTTCTAGTGTTGTACCTGACATGAGCTCCACATATCATTAGCCTCACAGCATAATTGCCTAAGTCATGCACTATATGGACAAAAGTATTGGGACATGTTGAATTCAGGTGTTTCTTTCGAACAGGGGTCTGGGATACAAAACAATAATGACAAGTGTCATATATATATTTTTATATTGTGATAAATATTATATTGCATTGGTTGGGGCGGGTGGGGCGACACAGTGGTGCAGTGGGTAGCACTCGTGCCTCACAGCAAGAAGGTCCTGGGTTCGATTCCAACACCAGTCGGTGGGA
>JAPQRP010000005.1:46673613-46692464 GCA_037367295.1 Apogon hyalosoma
AGTGGCTGGGATAGGCTCCAGCGACCCCCGTGACCCTAGTGAGGATAAAGCGGGTTCAGAAAATGGATGGATGGATGCATTGGTTGGTTTTGTTTTAATTATCTTTGCTTCTAAAATGCCTCAGAGTGGTTTTTATTTAATTTCTCTCAACATGTATTTATTTAAATCCATGTCAATGATTTAAATGTTCTAATATGTTTTATGCTCTGACTGTAAATAGTAATTTTCTACCACAACTAACCATCTACTTTCTTCACATCTCACTTAGGAAGAAAAATCTCCCATTAAACTTTAAGTAAATATTGATGTTTGTAAACTATATGGACGTAAATATTAGGACACATCATGGCTACAGCTTGTAAGATGTCCCGTTCATGCTGATTTGAGATATAAACATCAACATTAATAATCACAATGATATTTATCACAATATAAAACTATATTACATCTGTCATTATTGTTTTGTAGCCCAGACCCATTAGAAAAGAAACACCTGAATTCAACGTGCCTCAATACTTTTGTCCACATAGTGTATGACTAAGGCAATTATGTTGTCAGGCTAACAATATGTTCTTCTGTATCATGATCATCATCATGGATCGTGAAAATCAGGCTTTTCCATGAGTGATAGAGACAATAAGATAAAGATGAATAAAGTCAAGTACAGCACAAAAGTATCTTGTGCTTCTGGTAACAGAAAATAAAGGAATTAAAGCAGGCTAGTAATTTGACTTTCTTTGGAAAATGCACAAATGAAAAGGAATCGTTCATTTTTCTGTCAGAAATGGCAGATGCTACATTCATAAAAGTCTCAGCTGTCCTCTCATCTTTGTAAAACAGAAAATGAAGCATTTTAATGCTAAACATGTTTTTAGCAATAAAATGTGCTATTGTTGCATCTCATGGTGCTGAAAGACGCATAGCAGGCAGCAACAGCTACTTTTCTTCTGTTTTCTTATTTTCATTATTCACAATCTTATTAATTATAATACAAACTAAATCAAGGGTTTTAATGAATTTCTGTGTCATTTCTGACTGTAAAAAGTAAACTTTCCTGAAAGCACAGCACAAGGTGTTAAAGAGGACATCCATACTGTATTATATGGACTTTTTATAACAGCATCTATAATTTCCCAGATGAAAATGTAACCGGTTGTTCTATTACTCTATTAAACTCCTAAACTATGAGCCGATTTACAGTAATAATCATCATAATAACCAACAGAGGTTCAGAGTCTTTTGCTCAGTTGGGAAAGCCTTCATAAATGTGAGTTCTGAGGAGAAAGATCACACAATAACACGAGGTGCTGACATCAGCAGCTAATTTCACCACATCTGACAGACACATTGTTGCCAATGCTTGCATCATCAGGTTTTAAAACATGATGAATTTTACCTCACATCTCATTATCACTGTAACCCAGCATTGAACTGTGTTCTGTTGTATTATGTTGTCAGCTGGTCTATTGGCACTGACATGGAGTTTCACCAAATAGCTCAGCTCATAGACAAGGACATCATTATTTACTGACACTTTGATTCAGGACTTCAGTGTTGAATTCTTAGACAAAAAAAAAAAAAAAAATTGTGTTTCTTCTTTCTGTCTTTATCTGCCTCATCTTTCCCATTCTTCTTCAGGCAAAAGACAAAAACTTTTAATTAGCTTCCTTGTTATCTTGACAATTAGTATCTCAACAAATAAACCACAGCTAATTGTTGGGAAATATCTGTTAAACTGTAAAAGGTAGTAGAACAGATCACAAAACCTAAGTACATTAGAATAAAGTTTATTGCCCATTTGATCTATAAAGGTGATTAGCACTAATGAGACAAACCTGGTCAGACAAACCTAAGCGGCATGGTGGTGCAGCGGTCAGCACTGTTGCCTCATAGCAAGAAGGCTCTGGGTTCAACCTTTCTGGAGTCTGCATGTTCTCCTCATGTTTGTGTGGGTTCCTCACACATGCACTTTAATAGGTTAATTGATCAAACTACTTACGTATAGGTATGAATGTGAGAGTGAATAGTTCATCTGTATGAGCCTGTTTACATGACCATACAAGTCCAATAACTGGAAGAAATCAGATAATTCTAATATCAGATCTGACCCGTTTACATGCATTTAAGAAATGCGATAACTGAAAAACCCTGGTTTAGATGCTCCAGTCCATTATTGGATTTCTTTCAGAGTACGTATGTATGTAGTGATGATAGACTCAAACTTCCTGTTATTATCTTCTGCTCACATTTGACTACATAACTTCCGTTCTCTGTGATTTTAATTGTTTACCCATGCACAGGTGTAAAAGAACAAAATAAATCAGATTAACCTGTATACATGCAGGAAGACATTGGAGTATTGGGGAGAAATCCGGGGGTGTTAATCTGATTTCTCATAATCAGATTACTGCTGTTATCTGATAAAAAAACATATCAGATTATGATGTTTACATGATCACTTGAATAATCTGATAACTTCAGAAATCAGATAATGATTGGAGTATTAGTGCACATGTAAACAGGCTCTATATGTCAACCCTTTGATGAACTGGCGATACGTTCAGGGTTTACCATCACACGTTGGTAGCTGGGATAGGCTCCAGCATCACCTAAGTGGTTCAGAAAATTTATGAAAATTAAAAACACAATGTACACTGCTGTATCAATAAAATATTTCATCACTAACATAAAATGTTGAATGTATCACTGCTAAAACTAAAGATGTTTTAGCAAAACTAAAAGAAATTTGTGAATGTGCAGGAATTGCCACTTTTCAGTTTACAAACTCCAAATGTGAATGACTTCTTCCACATGGACTGCCCCTGTGCTTAAGTTGGGGACACGAGACACAACTTTTACAGTTTTTACAGATTTTGTAAAGACTAGAAGTACATACTAACAGAATGGTTTTAGCAGATGTTTGACAGCTGAAACACTGGGGTCACACTCTTAACTTTGCCTGATGAGGGGTCACAGACTACATGATTTGTCAAAGCAGCTAATTCCACATTAACACATCAAACTGTCATGAGGGGAACTGTTTAAAAGGTTAACATACATACCAGTTGCTGATAGTAAAGTTTACTTCATCTCCACTCTCCCTCTCACATGGTTCGCCATCATTGTGCCTCATCTTTTGACACTATTTCCTGTGTCCCACCCTCTCTTTTTCATTGGCTGTTGGCAACAGGTGTTAGCAGTTGGGATGGTAATCGGTTCACGCTACTTGATTACATCCAGTATCTGCTCAGAACATTTTAAATGTTGGATTGACTGTGACTGAGGCCAGGTTAGGTTTGTTCCCTTACGCTCCTGCAGTCGTGTCTTCACCTCTCCCATGCTAACAGGTTTTTGTGCGAACTTGGGCAGACTAGCACACACTTTGGCCAACTGGGAATTGTGGGTAAAATCTGGGAAAAATATCTTACTGCATCCTCAGCTTTACTGGATTATGAGGCAAGAAAAGCTGCGTCAAGCAAAGTTTTTGGAATTTTTATTGCAAAAATATAGAATTTGATTAACACACTACAAAAACATCAACACAAACATAATACATGACAGTCTCAAAGACAAACCAATAGCACATCAATAGCTAAGTATTTTTACTGTGCTTTCAATGAATCACAAAACAGTTATTCAATTTAAAACCTTATGTGTGATTAACCCATAACATGAGTATTGTCTTTGAACTGGGATAAGCCTACAATATAATAACCGTATAACTTCCTTTATATGTAAATACTCTGAGTGAAAGCTGCATTTTTTTTCCCCCCGGAAGATAATACCTCTCTTTACCCAATTGCCTTTTCCACTTCCTGAGAAGTTGTTTCAGTCCTGAGGTGGACGGGGTCATTAGTTAGGGAGGCACACTGACTTTGAGTTTATAGTTGTCTAACTGTTAGTGTTCTATTACTGTAACTGCTACTATGTTCGTTAAAAATTTAATTTTGATGTTGGATTATCCATGGCCAATTCAATTTATCAAATGAAACTAAACCAATTGTACACAAGGCCTAAGTTCCTCTTCTAACTTGGATTGGTGCACGAAATGTATCATGTACACACTTTTCTGCCTTTGACTTTCAATTAATCAGACTTTTTATGTAATTTCTCACTAATTGAGTCCATGACCAGAAAAAAATTGACCATCCGAGTGTTAATTAAATACCAAAAGAGCAAAAAGCCAGACCACTGTGTCCCATATGACCCTGTCCACTTCACTGATTTATATTTGCAGTTTTCAAAGACACCATCGCAGCGTCAAAAAAAACATTTGTAGCTAAGTAGTACAACATTGAATGGTTGTCATGTCTTCATGCATTTGTGTATGCAAATGATTTTTTGCTAATAACATCAGGTATTGCTTTTGTACACTTGGTAGAATTCTGTCAAACCTGCCATTGAACTGTTTATGCAGAACATTTCCTGAAAGCCAATTCTACCAAACACTGATGGGGCCAATGCAAATTTCTTTCTTTTGTTTTTTTGGAAGAAACAAATTTGATGATCCTCTTCAGAAAGCCTATTTCAAATGAACTGCGAGTGAGCTGTGTAATTTAATTGAATGGAATAAAATTGGCTCCAGCATAAACACTTCACTGCATGGTTGAAGGAGTTCCTGCTTAGTCATGGCGACAGTCATTGTAGAGTAACAACACTTCAGAAATGTTTACATGTCTTTGCTGGTTTGCTGTGCTTTGTTTCTTCCTGTTGAATGAGAATTTCATAACAGGCAGCAGGGATAAAATCATGCCACTGCAAAAGTGCTGATAGAAAATTATTTGACTAAATGAAGTTATTCTGTGCAGCAACACCTGTCAAATGAAGTGTGCATTTGTTGTTTTGTCATGACAATAAGTTTTCGCATTCCTGTACTTATCGGTGTCAGTGCTGACATGTCACAAACACTCTTAGACGAAATATCCAGATGAAGTTTGATGACGTCCAGGGCTTGTCCTATTGACTAGTTATACAAAATCATGTCCTTTAACAGTCCCAAACGACTTCTGTCAACCCCTGTGCTTATGTTCTGAAGGTGTGTCTTTGTGCCATACAGAAGAAAACGGTGCTCTACATTAACGACTCTTTAATTTGCCATTTATAGGTTTGATTTGTTGTTGAAAATGTTATCAATGCTTTGTGCTTAACTGTCAATTTTACACTAAGGGAAGCATGAACAATCTGAAGTGATAAAATCCGCATCAGAGAACACAGTAATTATATAGTAAATAATTCAGAAAAACCTTTACACAAGTAAGCCAGTCACCTAGAGACATTTTAGTCAAAGAAAAGGGCAAAAGATTTCTCTTAAAGTGCAAATCAAAGTAGTTCCAACATACACATTGTCTGACATTCTTGTTATTGCCTGTAGATATTATTGGCAAAAAATGATACATAGAAAGTTGGGGCACAATTGGGACATAGCATTTTGGCAGGGAAGGAAATAATGGTGCTCAAAAGATGAGAGGCACTTATAAGGGTGTACTACTCACCAATCGTACATGCCCCAGGCATAGGTCATAAGTTGAAAATTAAGTCGAGAATGGGTGGTTGTTAAAAGCCAATAACATGAAATTTGGGTGGCATCAAAATACCTTAAACCTTCACCATACACCTATGATAGATTACGGAAATTTTAGTTGAAAATACTGAATTTCTTGACTGCACATGCCTTACTGTCTGGTATAAAAGGTGCCCCATATTACGAACGCGTTCCTCTGCTCTTAAGTTATCTGCACAGTCATAATAGTCTACATATTTTTCTTGCTTCTGAAGAGACTTTTTAAGTTTTGCAGAAGTTTTGAAAAGGATTTGCTGAAATAAAAAATGTACAAAGTTACAGTTATTGTGTTTTACTATGGCTATTATGCTAGTATATTATTACACGACCTGATCCAAAACATCCAAAGTGATAAATGTAGACTAAAATGACAATGCAGATTTTTTTTTTCCTTCCAGCAAACTTTTCGCTTACATTTACTTCACTAACCTTTTGACTTCTAAAAACACAGACCCACAAAAAATATCATTTGTGACCAATTGGAAGTTACACACTGTTACTGATACCAGTCATAAATAATGGACAATGTGGGAACACTGAATGCCATATCTGAAGGTCTGGGTGTTTAAAAGTACATGTTCCCTAAAAAACACAATATCCCTTTTGAAACCTTACATTCCGTTTGTGTGCTTTTCTATGCTTTCATACAGTCATGTGAGTGTCCCCTCTAGTCCACCTCTTAAAAAACTAGCTTTACAATCTCATTTCTTTTCACTCTTTAGCCAGAGCACTAGGAGTATACTGTGTATAACTGAGAAAAATATTAGCATATCATCTGCAAAGAAGATATATATTATACTGTATCTACTGTCAGAACTCAATTCCTGCTTAGGTGAAGACAGTGGTAAAAATGGTCAGGTTTTTAGCCATAAAGAACTGAGTAGCAATGTATAACAAACTGTACTAATAAGAAGTAAAGCAGGGCTTGTTCATTGACATCATTGTATACCTTACACCATATCACACATCATAAGCTCATAATATACCAATCCCTGTGCACACTTCTCTGGCTTTTCAAGACAACAAAGTAACAAAGAACTTTTACTGTCTCTTAAATTATTTGCTTGTCTTGCACCAAAACTTGAAAATTAACAGTATCACCATTGACATTACATGAATATTTGACTCTTTCTGCATATCCTTTTAGGCTGACTTAAGCCATGTTTCCACCGCAAGAACCTTTGGAAGGAACCAGGATCTAATTGTTCTTTTCCACTGATGTGTGAGGTCAACTTGCCTCGACTTGGCTTGTTATAGTACCAGCAAACTGCATTTTCAGGGCAGATTTCATTGTCGTAACGATGCAATGTAATCATAACGTGACATCATCTCCAACTGCAGCTATGAGCAATGTTACAATGGTGGAGGAGGAAACTCACCACTCTGATAATTTTCAAAACAAAATGTATTTCTTTTTAAGTTTTTCAGGTAAGTATATAGTTATTTTTATAAAAATCTGTGGTTGACTTGTCAGGATACAACCTGTCATTGAGCTTCCAAACAAGTCCCTGTTTAGGGGTGAAGCAGACAATGCTACCAATTGGTCAGTAGCCAAATATGAAGTTTTTGGTCACTGCTAAACAAATTATTGTGCAGTTATAAAAGTACGTATGTGCTGGATGAACCGGCAATGCGCAAATCGCTTTTCAACGTGTTGGAAAAGTAGTTAGTTTAATGTTTGCAGATGTTAGATCATCTTTAGTGCACAGACAATCAGTGGTCTGAAGGAACCTCTTAGTTCCTTTGACTGGATTTCTGGTTCTTTGGGTGGAAACACAGCTTCAAACAGGGACAGATGTGCTGGTTGCCCTGATATCACATTAGCCCAGGTATGCTAAGTTAGAATATTTGTCACGATTTACTAATGTGTACTACTCTGAGATGCTTGATCAATACCAACTTGTCTGCATGATAGTAGACAGAAGAACAATGCTCCCTGCTTTAAATATATAATACATTATATACATGAAAGACATGTAGGCAGAGCTGCTCAGTAGTCCAAGAGAGATTATTATGATTCAACACAAACTGTCTACATAAGATTTTCTCTTTTTTTTTTAAACAAGTATAAATAAATAAATGATTATCAAGTTGATCAATATTGCCTCCTTTTTTCCAGCAGTCCTAGGAGAGTGAGGTTTTTGTGGTGTGGCAGACATGTGGTGGAGATCCTCTGCGGCATGGTGAACTGAACACGTTGCAGAGGGCTTTCTGCAGTACCTGAAGGTTGTTGGTTGTAAGTGAAGGCTCCATGAAAATCTTAGTGCACTCTTGAATGAAGGCTGCATTGGAACCCTAGTGGAGATCCCGTCAGAATCTTAGGAAGGGTTCCATTAGAGTATTAGTAAACAGTTCCGCTAGAATAGTCATTCCCTCCATGAGAATGAGTGGCAGTCCCGTGATGACATGAGCAAATGTTCCATCCATCAACTGTTCAAAATCTCCATCAGGACAAAAATAAATGAGCATAGTCAGACCATTCCATTACAACTTGTTTGGTTGTTGTATTGATTGTGTATTGTTCACCAGAGTGTGGGTAAATGTTCCTGTAGATCTTGGTTAATTGGTTATTCCAGCTGGACATCAGTAGCCTGTCTTGATGAATGAACTGACTGTAATCCCAAATGATGACTAAAGTCATATGATGAGGTCCATAGAAACATATACGGAGATTGGAGATGTTTGGATCGAAGACATCCGAAAGCCAGGCAAAAATTTTTATACAATCTTCAGCTTCGTGTAACATCTGCAGATTAAAGACCAGAGTGGTTTGATGCCACATTCTTTACCTATTTGGCTGCATTAAAATGCCAAATCATAGGTTTTTGCTGCAACCAAGGACTCTGTTTAAGATTCGGCTCAAAATTCAGCCAGAAGAAGAGAAAGACTATCCGAATGCCTACAGGGTTTCTCACTTACATTTGCACTGTAAGACCAAAATCTTACCAGACACAGACTGACCTAAAAGTTTGCGTTCTTTGTTTTACTTAAGCCTTGTTAAACAGTGAAAGCTGCATCATATTCTGCTGTCTTGTGTTGCACTGTGGAGTAATGAATCATATAATGCTGGATACAAGCCTTGAGCTTCCTTGATTGGCAGAGTTGGTTTACCTCTGCTGTCTTACAACATGTTGACCTGGTTTAGATAGGAAAACAAAAACCAATCAAAACCACCTCAACAGAGAAAGAAAGACTGACATTAATGGCATTCCTCTTGGGCCATTATGAGATGTAGTGTCCATTCTGGAGGCTCTGATCACCTGAGACAGGCTATAGAAGTTCATTTGAGCCTGCTACGTGAAACTCCCAAATCTACATTGCAGCCAAAAAAGTGCTGGTTGCTCTCAGACATGAATCTAAAGTCAGTGCTTCAGGTTTGATCTAAGAGAATCTAAACAGTGCACAGAGATGTAACAAAATCTCCAAGATTCACACAAATGGAATAGTAAGAATGAAAAGTCTTCACTTCATTTTTCAACACAGTTCAGTTCAGTTTAGGTCACCATCAACTCTTCTTCATGTAGCACCACTTATTTCAGTTTGGTTTAAGCGCTGCAAATATGTCCAATATACCAAACAACACCACAACTTATCTTTATCCACCAGTGCCACCATGGAACCTCCACTTTTTATCCGTTAACACTGGGTTTCCTTGTCCGTAGAAAGTGCTAAGCCGCTCTAGGTCCAAAAGCAAATTCCTTTTGTCGCGTAGGTCCATACATCATGTGTTTCTGTGTGTACATGTGTGTATGTGCGTGCGTGCCTGTACATATGCATCAAATGTTTACGGTAGAGTTGGTGTTGTTCATATGGACTCTCATCTCCTGGATGCTAGTGATGATTTTTTTCTGATGCCCAGCAAGGTTCACTCCTACTCTTCGCAAATCTCTGCAAAACACAGGAAATAAAGAAATGCCCATTAAAAGTCAAGTAGTCTCTTGCAAAATGGATGCACAGTTACATTAAAGTGGATATTGGCAGCTAACACAAAAGAGCAAAATATTCTCATGATGTATACCTATAACAAATGTATTTCTCAGATTAGTATTCTCCCTTTTTTCCCATCAAATGTTCAATCAGCTCTAGACCATGCATTAGTCACTGTCAGACAATGACTTAGAATGTTGCTCCAATTTAATCAATTTATGAAAATGTACAAAGACATTGTGGGCATGCAAAGTATTATTTATGTAAAAATGTTACAATTACATGTAAGTGTGTATTGCTAAATTCTCAGTGAAAGTAAAAAATGGTGAACACAATAGGATCCATTTGTAATTATGTTATTACTAAACGTTACATACAGAAGACGTGTGTGCTTGTGTAAATACATAAGGTTTATGTTGGGATAATTTTTTGACACTGGTAAATCTGTAGCTAAATTATAGCTATGACTATCTCTGTTGCTGTGACAATAGGCACTATGCAATGATTTCTGCTTGACAATCCTTATCCATCTTCACTATAAATTGTATATTATTAGTGGATCAAAAAACTGTGATGTAACCCACTGGTCACAAACTGCTGTTTTGAAGCCAGTAGATGGCAATTTGGCCATTGCCATGTTGGCTTTTTGGAGGTGGAAGAGACTAAATTTGGATAAAAGGGACAGAACTATGAATAAATAAGTGTGAACTTGTAAAATATTATCCAGCATGGCAAGGTCATTTTACAGTCTTGCTGGTTTAGCCTTTTAACTACAACCATAGTGGAGCTGTCGGTCAGGAAAAAAAATATGACATATTAAATAAACTAACACTCCAATAGTTCAACTTGGAGGAAAAAATAATAAGGATGGACCAGCAGATCACTGATTAAATGTTCCAAATAAAACCAACAAGATTGGAATGACTCCTAAGTCCTGACCATATACTGATTATTGATTTACTAGTTTTAGAGGGAAGTCCAATGTAACAGGAGCTGACAGTGGTACAGATACTTTGGCACTGGATTAATTTTGGAAACTGCAAAAGTGTGACACACTAGTTACGACTACCTTTGAAATGCAACTTCAAAGGGGTCATGTACATACATGATAATTCACTCATTTTCCAAGCTCAGCTTTTAACAAAGATAATATAAAACTTCTTTTGTTGCACCATTTTTTACTTAAATTGTCATTGTTTTGTGAAACTGGCTCTGAAATGAATCTAATAAACTGAATCTAATCCTGAATCTGAGTTTGTAGGTGCTTACTCTGATGTCATCTGAGCCACCGTCTCCAGTGATGAGTATCCTCCTTCCATAAAGAGTTCAGTGTAACGGCCCATCTTGATGGAGTCCAACCATTCTCCAACAGTCTGGTTCCGAGTCGAACAGTCTCCTTCTACACTGGCGTGTTCAACTAATAGGTTGGAAACCCTGAATGTCCAACAGAGTCATAGAGAAAGTGTCATTTAACAAAAGACAGATGCTCCATGACTGCTATTACTAAAGCCTTAATAATGCCAGATAAGCACCACCATACAAAGCTGAAAATGTCCACTCAAAACACTTTGCTATGCAGCTCACTCATCATGCTAACAAACATGGCTCTTCATGCTATCTGACACAAATGTGCAGGCCATATAGTTCTATTAACCACACTACAGATGGAAAACCCATGTCATCTGGAACAGAAACTAGTCTTGTTGGCTTTTTTTTTTTTTTTTGATCTGGTGATATATTATTCAGTACAATAGATGGTTAGACATAGTATTGCTTTAGAAGCACACTGTGTCTGTGTAATCGAACAGAAGAGGGGAATGAAATCTTTTATTTTTCATTACCTCTAAATAAAATACTATCTGAGTAAATGTCTGCTTTAGAGCTCCTCATGTAATTCTGTGTCATTACAACCCAATACAAGGCATACACACAGTGGATAAAACTAAACGAATGCTCTAAATCAGGGGTCGGCAACCTTAAACACTCAAAGAGCCATTTGGACCCTTTTCCCACTGAAAAGAAAATGCCAGGAACCATGAAACCCTTTTGACAACTAAAATGAGCATAAGACTGTATATATTGTTTTGTGTGTTTTTGTTTTTTTTTTTTAACCTTGATGCTATGTATAAAACATAACATGCCTGCACTTGAAAACCCTCGGCCTGACTTATGAAAATCTTCAAAATATTGACTGTCACTACTAATATGTTGATTTGCAATATGTAAAATGTTTGAGATTGAATTAATACTGGAATTGGTTTGTGCAGTAGATGCATAAAGGAATCCAAGATTTATCAAAAACAGTCCATACAGTGGTAAAGAATTAATGTAAATGAACCATGAGTAAAAGAGAAATAAATCTAAGAGAAAAAATATATATAATGAGAAATAATTTAAACTGTTTAGATACTTAGCATGTTTAAGAGATCATATGAGTTGGTGTCATGTCTTTTAATAGTGAATAAGAAATACATGTGAATGATAGAATCCACAAAGTGGGATAAGTGTACTAAGGATTTGTCATATTGAGGCTTGATTATGATTTATTTAAGAGAAAACATGTCAAGGAAGTATAAAGGGTGAGTTTCAAGTTTATCATACAGATATTTTTATTTATCTATTTATTATTTTTATTTTTTTACTTTTTTGTCTGTAATTTGGTGCGCCCTCCAACAGATGAGGCGGCTGCCTGTGTCGCCTATACCCAGAGCTGGGCCAGACTCTAACACTGCATTTTCACAGGCTTGAGAAAAATATTGGTGAAAGTTATTCTTGTTTAGTTCCATTTCGCTCACCCATTCCTCCACTCTATTGCGTCTCTACTGTCAAGCCACAGTGAAGCTGGACAGGAAGTTGAGACTCCAGTGTTTGGTTTTTCAAATGATTCTAAATGATGGTTTACAGAGGCATTTTCATTCATCCCTCTTTTTTCTTAACCATTCTGTGCACTGTCACGTCTGATTTGGGTCTGCATTGAGTGTGGTCCGAGTATGTGAGTACGTGCAGATATCCATGGAGTGTATACGGCCAACTCCGGCCAACTTGTCGGGGCCCTGCCCCTAGTGGCCTGACTTATTGGTGCGTGGCAAAGTTTTTGGTACAGACGGACGGATGGACAGATGGACGACCAACTCTTGACAATACCCTGCGGCCAGTGTGGCTGAGGGTAAAAAAAAAACGAACAAACTAAAATAAAATGAATTTAAATTAAATACTCATTCATGTTCCCAAAGCCACAGGGAGCTGCAGCAGAGGGATGAAAGAGCTGCATGTGGTTCCGGAGCCGTGGGTTGCCGACCCCTGCTCTAAATGTTAAGATAGTCTGAAGACATCCCACAGATTATAAGGGAAACAAACATGTCATTTTGAGAAAACCAAACCACTTCAATTTCTTTAACCACTCTGTTCGTTTCAGCATGCAGCAGCCACACGCTATGTCCATTCTGATTTAATTATGTAGCAGCAGAAGAAGAAAAAGAAGACTTCAGTGGAGACTCTACTCCCATTTTACATTCTGTCTGAATGATGATGAGTCTATTAACTTCCAGCTTTAATTCACTTAGGATTAAATAAGTCAATTAAAAACTCTAATCATTTCAACATAGCAGTAAAATTCTTGCAGCTTTATCAATAACCAACACTTCTGAGGAAAAATATTACATTTATTAGTCCTTTGCTATATGGAAGTGTTATCGTAAGTATTCATTAAATGAAATGGGAATACCCTAAAGTCTACCTCCGTCCCAATTTTGTTCTTCATGTGACGACTATGATAGTTTGTTTTTTAAGATCTATATGATGATTTGTCTGTCAGTTCTTTGTTTCCCGTTAAAATGCATTATCTTGTTTTGACAGAATACAAAGAAAAGGATACATATCGATAAAACTTTGATGGAATTTCTTACACTTAAACTTTCACTTTGATTCAAAGATGAACCAGTTAGATTTTGTTGGCCATAGGTCAAAAGTCAAGGTTAAGAAAGCTGAAGAACTGCATGAACGGAATATGATGCAAGGATAGTGAATGCATATCACCTTGCCATTACATTACTGTTTATTTTTATATGAAGCTCTATACCTGAAAGCTACATTTTGACCAGATTCTGCACACTGGAAAATAATTCTAATGATGACTGTCAGGATTTTTCAGTGCCACATGTAGACGTTCAAGAGTTTTTCCAAAACAACAGGAATAAAGTCTTTCAGTTTCTCAGTAGTTTCAGAAGTTAAATGAATGAGAATAACAAAATCAAAAGCAGAAACACAGATGTTTCATGTTTTACCTGTGTGAGGAGTTGACCAGTTTTTTTAATGAGCTGGGGTTGCGGATGAGTTTGTCTAGCAGGCAGACAATCTCATCAAACTTGGGCCGGTTGCTGCGTTCTCGTTGCCAACAGTCCATCATTAGGTGGTAAAGAGCCTCTGGGCAGTCCATAGGACCCGGCAACCTATAGCTCTCCTCTATAGCCTTTATCACCTGCACACAAGCAGACAATGGAGAAGGACAGAAAAGGTTAGTTTTCTGAAAAAGTCTGTCAAGAATATCCTATGACTTTCCTTCAGAGAAAAGGAGGAAAAGACCTAGAGAGGCACTCAATTTACACAGACAATGCAAAAATACTGGCAAAGGGAGGAAGCTTAATTCATAGCTAATAGGGTTTAACATTGTGGAGACTCACCAGAATAAGGATACCCCCTTAAGTCTCAATCATAACCTTGGGAAGGTTGTGAAGACGACATACAGCTTACTCCAACTGGCAGCAGATTTATACAGGTTTTAAGTGGTTTGTGGTCCTTGTTTTCAAACATAAGGCTGATATGTAATGGAATGAGATTTAAGATGTCGAGTTGCGGCATCTTAAACTGTGACGTAGAACAAAGATGAATTTAATCTAAGATTAGTTCTAATAAGAGTTTATTTAAAATGAGTAAATCCAGATTTAAAACTAAATAGAGTTCTGCTGCTTAGAGAAAACTAATCTCTGTTTAGTAAATGCAGCTTTCCTGATGTAAACTGAAATAAGTTAGACTTTAACCCATAAAGACCCAAACAGCCACTGGCAACCAAGAGCATCTATGGATCTAAAATGTTCTGATCCACTACACCTGTCAATACTTTGAAATAATTCAGGTAAAATACAGTTATTCATCTTTTCATGGTTATCAGATATGACCCATTTGTATGTCCAGAGGCTCCATAGTGAACTGGAATCAACACCGATTCACCAGTGAAACAGGGCTCTACAAATAAAATTGAACTGAATTGAACTGAACCAGTAAAACCCAAGGAGATTTATCAATGACAGTGGATGGAAACACTTGTTTTTATACTCAGTTACTGATGTCTTTGCTGAAAAAGTCACTTTTTCTTCAGTTTTTTCTGTTTTCTGGGTCTTTCTGGGTTAATTATATGCAGATGTGAACTTAACATCATTTATAAATGAATAAATAAATGATCATTAAACTTAATTGGGTTGAGTCTGCATGTTAACATTCTTAGAGGTGTCTGTGAGGTGACTGTGTTTGCTTCTTCCAAATTCCAGACCAACATAATTGTATTTACCTCACTTTTCAAGCAAATAATAGATTGAGATTTAAAAACATTTAATCTTAGCTTTCTGCCCAGTGAATATTACCACAGATATTTTGCCAAAGGAATGTTTTTCTATATGTTTAGGTGCCTCATCCAAATGTAAACGGGGATTTCTAAAGCCCTTTTCCAAAGTGACAATTTTTTAAAACTCTAGTTTGTGCGTGTTTGTGTAGACATGGAAAACAGAGATTGGAAAATGGTGGCGGCACACCACATTTTACTGATATCTGTTACATTTGTATAATGAAGATGCACCTGAAACATCAAATCCAGGTGTATAAATGTAGGACCTGCAGTAGATCGAGGTCAGCATGGATACCTTCGGGAGACTGACTGGACCAGTGTTTCGGACAAGTGTATCCACAATATACTCCCACGACCTGATTGTGAGAGTCAATGTAAGTTTATAACTAAACTTGTTTTTTCTGTTCACCTTCATGACAGATTAAAGCCTCTGTGTCTCCCAAACAATGCTTTGTCCAAGTGTGTGTACCAGTTTGTAGTCATTTTCGCGTTATCATGTGGAGATATTTTGTAAGACCAAGGTTGTGTGGATACCTTTTTTTAATAAATGGAGGAAGACAATATCTGTTTAGAGAAATATACAGGGTGTCCACAAAGTCTCTTTATAATTTAAAAAAATTATTACAAAAGGAACTGATGAGATATGTTAATCAGATTTGTTCAATGTACTCAGTGGTTATCAAAGTCTTTAATCACATTGTGGGATCATGTGCAATCGAGTCATTGGTGCATTTTTCTTAAACAACAGATCAGTTAGACAAATGTTTACCTTGACCTTTTGACTGAATATATGTAACCACAACTGGATGACCTCCAACCATCCATCATTTTCCAGGTAGATGGTGCATCACCACATTGGGGACTGCATGTTGGTGGGTTCCTAACTCAAACATTTCCAGACCAGTGGATTGGAAGGCATGGCTCCATTCCCTGGACACCTCGTTCACCAGATATCACTCCTCTGGATTTTTTTTGACGGGGTTATGTTTAAGATATCATGTATTAAACAAAGATATGGGACATCAACAACATGAAGTAAAAGATCACTGATGTCATTAGCATTGATGAGGCTATGATACAGCCAACATGGAAACAAATCTAGTTACCGTCTGGATGAAATTCGTGCAACTAATGGTGACCAGCTAGAAGATGTATTAAATGAAGAAAAAAAAACTTTTCATTTTGTAATAATTTCCACAGATTTGTCTATTTATTTGTTTTTGTTATGAATTTGTTAAATTGTGAAGAGACTTTATGGGCACCCTGTTTAATGTGTTTGTTGCAACATGTTCTAAATGATCTTCTCTGGTTTAAAGATGAATCATTGTTGGTGCAGCCCAGCATCGATGTGTTAAACGCAATAACAGATTTAAAAGTGAAGTGAGGGAGCATGCTATCACTTTTCATACATTTTCATATGCAGTGGAAAAAATGACACTTTTTTCCAGTGCGACAATGATGGATAATGTGGTGTTGTAGCAGACATCAGGAGATTAAGCAATATCTCTCTTCTATCACACTGACACCTTTTCAGAAATAGAAGGAGGGTTTGTAAAAAAGAGACAGAAAAACTCATGGACAAAGTCTGGAGGAAACTATCAATCTTTTCCAGAGTATGGAGAGGACATGATGTGTTCAATGCCTGGCACACATGAAATAACTCTTCCACAGCAGGACTAGACACACCTCAGGGAGGTAATACGACTGGCAGTTTGAGTTCTCTTGAGGGAACCCTAAATCTTCCGACTGACTGCAGGGTAGCTGCTCTCTATCTGACCCTAAACTCAAACTTCCATGAAAGTAGCAAGTCAAAACTAAATTAGCCCCCCCCCAGGAGAATCAACAGATCATAAAAGCATTATTTGTTCATTTGATATGCTGCAGAGCTGGGTTAATCATTTCCACAAGTAACAAGATGCAGCAGTGAATCACAGAAATGTTTTTTGGGGGAAATTGTCAGATGAATAATAAATAAATCCTGGTTCTCTGTGTTAAACCCTGCTGTGGAAAGCAGGCTGGAGTTCTCAGCCTAGTTCTGCCAGTGCAAGACACTGAAGGGAATTGATTTGTTGAGTTCATGACAGCCTTTACTTGTGTCAAATTCCCACAAAAGAAAAGGCGAGCCAACACACATTCATGCATGAAAGCGCATGCACGCATATATGCACTGGAGCATCAGAGAGCGGCGCAGCATCAAATCACTGCTGTGTGCTGAGTGGGAGAAAAACTACACATAGCTGACTGGCAGGGAAGGAAGATCAGAGAAAGAGAAGGAGACAGAGGTTAAAGAAAGAAAGATAGAGAAGACGGACGACGGGCAGGGACGAATGCAAAAAGAGGTTTCATTGTGAGAGACAAAGACAAGAATAGAGACAAACTGAAAGGGATAGAAATGGAGGAACAGAAGGAGAAAGCTTAGAGGAAGAGAGGGCGAGCGGCTGCACTTGCTAGCTCAGATCAGAGAAAATCCAGCATAACGCTTTCAATTAAACATCAAACGTCTTCTCCTCTTCTCTCCTTCCCCTCTCATCTCATCCTCCTCTCCTCGTCTCTACACTTCTGTGAGACAGACAGCCTAATAACCAAATGGTGGAGGGAGGGGTCTGAAGTAGGGGATGAAGAGGTCACTGGAGGGCTGTGCGTGCATATGTGCATGTGTCTGTGGGTGGGAAACAAGTGCATGTGTGTGGTGTCTGAATCAAACACTACTTTTCATTCGCTTGCCATATGACACACTTCTCCATGAGTTCCGTCTCCTGGCTGTGCTATGGGCCCTAACATCTCCTATTTTCATCCCTCTCTTCCGTCCTTATCTCTTCTCTAATGAACAAAAACAAAAGACTTGCTGGAATGTAAAAATGTAGCATTAATAGGAAATCTGTAGCTTAAATGTGTGTAACCTACTATTAGTGCTTCCATGATTTACTGCCTAGCACAGCACCTCCATGTATATTCACCTGTTTCACACTCCTCATACACTCTTTTCTTGACCCTGAAAAATATCTCCATCTCTCTGCATTTTTCATTTATATTATTCATTCCCATTGTCCACAAATACTTAAAAAAAAGTACTTCATATTAATAGGTTTCCTCATAACTCTCTCTGTTCAGCATCTAAAAGGAAACATATTTTACCTTCGAGTCTCTCTCTTGACATATCCATAATTCCTCATGAGTCCCCAAGGCCCAATGCTTTTGGCTTTGTACTTTTGTACCAATTATTGCAATCCACAGCATGAAGTGACAGATAAGAACAAATTACTCTTTAATATATAAGCTTAGTGCTTTTTAAATTTAGTTTTTAGTTTTAGTTTATGACTGACTATGCTGACAAGTTTTAATTAGAAATGCATTAATTATACTTAGATATATTACTGGTGTAAAACTAGATTGCATGGAGGAAATAAAAGAGCAACAACTTGAATCAGGGCTGGACAGTATGGGTGAATTTTTTTTTATTTATTTTGTGTAGATTTTCTTGATTTTCACATTTTTTTCTCTGCTACAACTACGTTATGTGCCATGTATAACTGACCAATTCCAAATAAAAATGACTTCAGAGCCTCTCAATTCCTATTTGTTTTTCAAGGATACACAGACTACACACATTTCCAAGACACAGGGGTGTCAAACTCTGGTCCTCGAGGGCCGCTGTCCTGCATGTTTTAGATGTTTCCCTCTTCCAACATCACCTGATTGAACCACATGGCTCATCATCAAGCATTCCTAGCAGCCTGCTGATGAGCC
>JAPQRP010000005.1:46692564-46706825 GCA_037367295.1 Apogon hyalosoma
CACATGGCTCATCATCAAGCATTCCTAGCAGCCTGCTGATGAGCCATGTGTTTGAATCAGGTGATGTTGGAAGAGGGAAACATCTAAAACATGCAGGACAGCGGCCCTCAAGGACCAGAGTTTGACACCCTTGATATAATACATCAGAGGTGGGTAATCTCAGGTTCCCTGTTAAGTGAACAGGTTGGAGCCCATACATGGTAGGACTTTGACTTGATGAACGTGGGATTACCTACCTCTGAAATACATCGATCAGTCATAACTGATCACTGACAGACAAACTGGTATTCAGTTTGATTAAATCTCATTACAATGGGATTTATCAGTGGGTGGATATGTTAGGCAGCAAGAGAACATATAGATTAGGGGTCACTAAGACTGGTCCTTGAGATCTACTATCCTGCATGTTTTAGATGTTTCCCTCTTCCAGCCCACCTGACGGTCATTATCAGGCTTCTGCAGAGCTTGATGATAAGCTTATCATGTGAATCAGGTGTGTTAGAAGAGGGATACATCTAAAACATGCAGGATAGTAGATCTCGTGGACCAGGGTCGGTGACCCCTGACATAGACCTTGAAGTTGCTGACAAGTTTTAATTAGAAATGCATTAATTTTATGTAGATATGTTATTGGTGTAAACAGGGTGCGATTTGTCAAAAAAACAGAGGGGGAATTTTTTTTTTTTTGTCAAAGTCCAACTCCCATTCCTCTATTATACAGTGAATCTTCCATGAAATTTTCACAACTTCTATCCTGTATCCACTAGACACAAAAATGTTGGGCTGACTAATGGATTAGTGATAATTAGGATATCACTCAGGTTTTACAAATTTGAAAAAAAAAATTGTGATGAAAGTCATACACTGTTTTAAAGTGACTGAATGACATAAATAGTAATAATATTAGTAAATAAAGTAACAAATGTGCAGTAGGTTATATAATTGCAAATATTATAATATGGACCTTGGTAAAGTCACTGAGTTGCTTATGTTGATCATTTTGCTGCTTCCAACAACTTCAAAGACTAAATCTTCACTTGCTTCCAAATATACCAAACCCAGTGAAAGATCCCATTGTACTGAAATATTATTACAAATTCATCTGTCAGTGGTCAGAATATTATGGCTGATTGGTGTATCTTTTGCTAAAAATCTCACCAGAACAATGAAATATAAGCAAACCCATATGAACTTTAACAGTAAGTGCATCTCTTATCCATTAAGGCTTCATGTGTGGTAGTTTGTTCCCCTACACTGTTTGTGTGATAGTGATACAATAGCAGATTGTACAGACCCTTGGGCATCAGGGACAGTTGTCTTGGTCATATCTCTCAGACATCATATCAATCCCGCTCTATATCAGATAAATGGTTGTGATTGTCTCAGCCTTATCTAGATGGAAATGTGCAACACGACTGACCAGAGCAAATTATATGTGATCTCAGATTAATATGGCTGTTTTTTTTTGTTTTTTTTGCCATTTTGCAGTTTTTCTGCGATGGTGTGTTTAAACCACTGCCTTCAGTATTTGGTGGTTTCATGATATACCTGTGTCCTATGGCAGTGGGTATGCACTAATATTCATTTATTTTATGTGAATAGTAGTATATTTCATAGGGATATTCTGAATTAGTGTTTTTCTGAATGAAATCTTTTTCAGTTCAGGCATGGGATTTGATGATATTATTCTAGTTTTATGGGGATTCTTTGGATATGTTTACAGTGCATTTTGAAAATTCATCAAATTTCTGTATTTTATTGTGACCCTGTTTATGCTCATGCAGAAAAAGAAACTAAAATCTTCTCTTGTAGAGGTGGATGATCCAAAGAAAAGACCAAATTTCTAATTATAAAGAGAAATTCACAGAGTTTTAAACACTATAAATGAGGATATCTGCTTTTTTTTAAATATGAACAAATATTGATCAAAAATCAATATGTTGACTATATAATTATATAAACTATATAGAAACTTGGTCACCAGTGGAAACTGTGAAAAACCTCAGCTTTTCATCAGGGTATGCACGGCTGCATGTGAACAGGAATATTAGTATTGCCATGTAAATAACTTATTGGAAATAATGTCATTTTCAAAATTAGGCCAAAAACCTTGAATATAAACACAGTCAGTGAGAATCAACATTAACTACATAATCATTCATCATTCATGAACTTTTATGCATTCACACTAACAATTTTGAGGAAAAGTCACATTAGACTTACATCTTGATTGGACATCTCCCAGTAGGGCCTCTCTCCATAAGACATCACTTCCCACATTACAATCCCATAACTCCACACGTCGCTTGCTGAGGTGAATTTCCGGTACGCTATCGCCTCCGGAGCCGTCCAGCGAATAGGAATCTTTCCACCCTGCGGCAAAAACATTAAGATTACCTACTTCACGTGAAAGACACATTCAAGGAGGAACAAGTCTGGCAAATTAACATCTATGATAGCGCGTATACTTCCAGTCTTATTTGTTTTTATGCTTACACTTCTACAAATGACCTTTTGGTGTATAAATAAAGATGTAGTCTTTCGAAACCAAGAAGAACCCTTAATTGAGACAGTTCTGCATGTGGTCCTACACACAATTACACTAATGAAGACCAATTCACATTAATGACACCAAATCTCACTTTCTTTTAACAAATCCCCTGTCCTAACTGTCGGGGGCCTCGAAATTCCTGTACGCCTTTTTCTCATCTTCATTATCAGGCTTTCATTGCAAAGAAGAGAGAAAGTGCACAGGATGACTGCTGCGCTCCAAAGGAAAATGTGTTTTTGGCTGATGAGTAGTGAAATTAGCTTGATGCAGTATTGATGAACACAGCAGCAGGATATCTTAGGGTCTGATTATTTGAAGGGTGTGAATTATGTTATTCTCACTGCTCTGTCAGGGAAAGCGAGTCAGACAGCCAGGGAGAGTGAGAAAGCAAAAAGATGTAGCATGGCTCTGAGAGGTGACTGACAGGATACTCGGCACTAAGGCAGCAAGACTCAGTGCTAATTGAGTGTTGCGGAGACTGAGCCGAGTACTAATTGGCCCTCCTCCTGCAGGAAGCAGCCTGTCTCTGGCTGACAGGACGCCTCTCAGCCTGGGACACACAGCTCAATTTAAAACCCAGTGCTGCTGCTGCTGCTGTGTGTGTGTGTGTGTGTGTGTGTGTGTGTTTGTGTGTGTGTGTGCATAGTCAATGTGTGTTTGGTTTCCAAGACTTTTTCTACTTAATCTAAAGTTTGATACAACACAGCCGCTGCACACACACACACTCATACACACAACATGCACAGACTGGATTAAATATAACTGTCCTCTACTTACAGACACATAGACCAGCACTAAGCTCCTCTACCCATTTCATTCCACACACAATAGGGCTGTGTATTGGCAAGAATGTGACAACACAATACTTATCGCACTACATAGTTTACAATGCTGCATTACTACAAGCACTGCAAATCACACAATGCAATGCAATACTTGCTGTGCTGGTTGCACTAAAGAAGCAACTGAATCCATGTAAACACATTTATTGTTTGTTTTTGTTGTTTACATAAGGTTAGAAATATCGTTACCCTCAGAGCATAATTGCCTAAGTCATATTTTTTCAATGATCAACAATGAAGCAGCAGTGGTAGGAAAGTAAAATTACACAGATGTCAAAATTTGGCCAAAAATGTGACTTAGGCAGTGAAGGTATGAGGCTAACAATATATAAAATCTTAGCTGGAAGCCCTGTCTTTTTCATATCCATTGACAGTAACATCAGACTAGAGAGGCAAAGACACAAAACACTGGTTTTTGACAGTTTTCAGTCCAACATAGCAGAGGTGTAACTCTGCTGCTACAAACTAATGCGATGAAACAAAAAAAGAGGGTTCATAACTTAATAAGGTGTAACAAGACAGTAGTGAATTGTGGACATTAAGACATTATACTGGACTGCTTTTAGTCTGAAATGGCAGAAAAATATTAGCATTCAGTTCTTGTAAATATAAGATTGATATGAGATTTGGTATTTGTCCATCCAAACCACAAATCATATTTTTTTCTAAACATGCATGAGAATACCACCTCCTCTCATTCAAATTTCAAAATAATTTACAGCAGTTTCTGGAATTTAAAGACTATGAATATAAATGTGTTAGCTTTATTCATTATGTGATATAAGCTTAATTTTAGTGAATCGGCCATCATTGGCTAACAGCAGCTAACGGTATTTAGTAGGGGTATGACGAGACCTCGCGAGATGAAATCATGATATTTGTTCTCTATTTTTGATTGAATTAACTTTGAATTTACTCTGAATTTTCATGAACATCTATGTGAATGTGTAATCTGTGAATTAAATAGAGGAAAATACATAATTTTCACCAAAAAATGCAAAATACAGATGACAATGTTATTTTAAAAATTGGTGATAAATCAGTTAAGAAAGGTAGACGCAGAGAAAAATTAATTTGGGAACTGCTACAAAAGTAGCACTGGGTCTTTATGGGTTAAAGGATCAATATCTAGTGCCTGTATTGTGGTAGATATTTCTTGATGTTTGTTAACAGCTGGTTCAGTTGTTTAGGCAGAGGAAAATATATAGCGGTAATCTGATATGTCAATTAATTTTCTTAATTAAAACAGATGAGTTTATAAATATTGACCTGACTAAAGACAAGCAAAAGTTTGAAGGATTGTTAACGACAATAATGAAGTTGAACATCTAAAGATTATATTGACATAACTAAACAGCTAAATGACATAGTTAAAGCATATGTATAAGACACAAAACAAAAAATGATGTAAAAGGTGCAACAAGAAACAAAAGAAATGATTCGCAGAGTGTTTTGACAGTGGAAGAGTGCAAACCTCATGCACGCACGCATGGATGTCATGTATTGGAGTCAAAAGTGTATTAATATTTTCTGTTTTAATATACAAATGGTCTAATTTGGCATAAACCAAAAACTGTAAAAGCAGCATAATTAAATCAGTCAGATGTTCAGTCATGAACACAGAGATGTACAGTCTTACCCGTGTGGTGTATGCAGCTTCTGGATCATCCTCCAAAACTCGGGACAGGCCGAAATCAGACACTTTACACACAAGGTTACTGTTGACCAGGATGTTACGAGCTGCTAGATCACGGTGGACGTAGCCCATATCAGAGAGGTACCTGCATTTGTTAATAAAACACATGAAAAATTAACTAAAAGACTGATCCATAATGATGATGTTTTGAGTGTGCTTGTGAGCATACCTCATCCCAGATGCGATGCCACGCAGCATACCAACCAGCTGGATCACCGTAAACTGACCGTCATTTTTCTATAGAAAAGAAGGGACAAAAAAAAGGACATCATAAAACTTGCTGATTTTATAATTGATAATTAAATCACAATCTGCAAAAAGTAAGAAGCCTAAAGACCTAAACATCCACTGGGGACCAAAAACATCTACTGATATAAACTGTTTAATACCTGTTAATAGACTAATCCTATCAATACATGTAAATAATTGGTGTAAAATACATTTTGTCATCTTTTCATGGTCATCAGACATGACCCATTTGGACATTCAGAGGCTCCATAGTGAACGCAGAACACAGTCATCCTCCACAACATTAATTCACCAGTAAAACCCATGGAGTCCGATCAATGACTGGGAATCGACACACTTGGTTTATATTCAGTTAAAGGGCTCATATTTAGCTAAACCCACTTTTATTCATCTTTGGTTCATTTATTTGTGTATTTGGACCCTAATAGTTCAAAAAAGTTTGAATTTGAACTGTCCAGGTGCTGCCAAGCTATCTTTATATTAATTTTGCCAAAAAATCAAGTGGCTTTCTAAAACCTGTTTTAATTCCTGATTAATTTGTTATGTGTATAACTAGTTATGTCATGACATTTGCACATTTAAGGTCAAGACTTCTGATAAACATTTCTCCGAGTATGACATAACTGTTTGTCAGCAGTAGCGGTTGTAGTCCATACTGAAAATATGTCCAAACTTTGAGCCGATTACCTAAAATGTTCAGTTGTAGGTCAGTGTTAATTTCGTCGATGATAATGATGACAAAATATTTTCATCAATGACCATTTTTTTCATGACAAAGACGAGACAATGACAAGCTAAAAAATACTTTTTGATGACAAAATATGATGAGACATAAGTGTATTTTCATCTTGACGAGACGAGGACAAAAATGTTAATGAAAATTTAAAATAAACTATTTCCACAAACTGAATATCTGTCAAAGTTCCAAAGATAGGTAAAATGTATTCTGTTAATTCTTGTGTTTGTGCGGTGCTTCACTATCTAATACGTCTATGTTCCTGACGGTATGCCTTTTTGATCTTGCAGTGGCACTGCAGTAGGCCTACTGTATGATGGCAGCTGCTTCCAGAAAAGCGTGCACGGGTCGTAAGAGAGGAATAGATTTGTGGACGCATTTTATATATCGTCCCATTGAAGGGAAAACAGAACGTATCGTGGAGACAGCCGACAGAGACGGAGGTGTTTATGGCCTGAAACTTGGGAAGAATACCACATATTTGAAGAGGCATCTTAAATCTTTCCATGAGGAAACATATTCTAAGGTAAGCTAATCGCAACAAGTGCTGTTATAGACTCCATACATAGGTTACAATCAATATTTGAACAGATTTCATGCAAAGTTGGACGGTTTACGCTGCTAATGAAAAGCTGATAGCTTTTAAGGTTGGCTTTACTGATCCACTGTTCAAGGATGGTGTCTGCTATTTTTAAGAACAGAAAGAATTTTAGCGGTTGCTCCTAGTGTGTCTTCATACCTACACTGCATGTGTATTACACATAGAGTTAACATGTATATCCCTCTCAATGCCTCAAAAGAGCATTCTTTGTAAGGGATCTATATTACGGTTAATGACAAAACAGTATTTCAGACTTGTCAAAGAGTTGTGGACACAGCCAGTTTATCAATCTGGCACAGAAGGTGTAGAAAGCTCTTATCTCTTTTTTGATTGGTGGCATTTACAGGCATTGGCACTTTATTGTTTTTGACTAAAGTTCTAGACTAAAATCTTAAAGTTTATGTTGACATAAATTCAAGACTAAAATTTATTTAATTTTTGTTGACTAAGACTAGACTAGGACTAATACAGTTAGCAATGACTAAAATGGGACTAGACTAATAAGTATTTTCATCAGAAAGACTAAGACTAAAATGAAAATGGCTGCCAAAATTAACACTGTTGTAGATTGAACGGGACAGAGCGGCACAGCCAACAACCTGGAGGGGGTGGGGTGTGAAGTGGCTCATTTGCATTTAAAGGGCCAGCGCTCAAAACGACCCACATTTCATTACTCAGAAGATGAACCTGTGGAGTTTAATTCATGAAGCATTCAGATCCAAGCATAGCATGTACAGTTTATGTATAGACCACAGGGTATGTTTTAAAATGCGTAATTCCATTTCTAAAAGAAAGCTACATATCACTCCTTTAATGATATATTTTTCTGAAACAGTCACTTTTTCTTCAGTTTTCTCTGTTTTGATATAATAACCTTTGCATTTTTTCTGAGCTTTTATGAACATCTACATGATCAGTAAATGAAACAAGAAAATACATGATTTTTACTGAAAAAATATCTAAATACAGAGGATAATATTACAATAAATGGTGAGAAATCACTTAAGAATGGTTAAAAATATAAAATCCATTTGGGAATGGCCACAAAAGTAGCACTGGGTCTTTATATGTTAAATGGGAAGCTGAAAGAAAAACTGTTGCTTCTCATTCTACATTAATTTGTATTACTTATTCCTTATTTGGAATCAAATAAGGAAGCATAGTGTCTTCTGTAGGTTAAACACTGTTTGTTCCATAACTGTTCTCATGTAGATGTGTCAATAATTTTACTTAAACTAGCTACTTATACACAAATTTGATGTATTTGCATCTTGCTTGAGTGTTTCCATTTCACACAATTTTATACTACAAGACCTCAGAGGCAAATATTTCAACTTTTACTTCTCTATACATTTTGTCTGACAGCTCTGGTTACTTTTCAGATTAATCTTTCATTCCCTCCCTGTTCTTCTATGCACTGAGAAAATACTCTTCCTTCTGAAGCTAAATAAATCCTCCTGGTTTAGTCAGAAAATGATCATCTCATGAAACGCTGATTTTTTAGTTATGATAGGTGGTTCTCCCATGGCAGCAATGCGACAAACATATGATGATGCATTGATGCACATTAAACTATCCAAAAGTATACTGTTTATGTACTTTCAATAAACACAGAATTAAACATACAGTAAAATGCAACATACACATTAATTGCAGGAATAATTGTAAAGTAAACATCTGCTTCCATTGGATAATTACTGTAGTGATTAACATCTTTCAGCAGCAACATATTGTTTAACCCCAATTTCTTAAACAACCACCAGTTTGTATAGATCATAAAGACTGGACTGTGTTTCAATGATAAAGGTCACGTGGTCTGATGAGTCCAGATTGACCCTGTTCCCGATTGACAGGTGCACGATGTTAAAAGAGAAGCAGATGAAGTGATTTTTTTAACCTAGTTCTCTCACTGTTGCTTATTATTATTATTATTATCATTATTATTATTATTACTGGTATTATTATTATTACTTTCATACTTATATTGCTTGTATATCGCTGTTATGACTACAATTATTTGTTATAAGTATATTAAAAAATATATACACACACATATACAGTATATAAATATATATATATTACACACACACTATAATATTATATATTATAATATCACAACATAATAAGGTACTTTTTATTATTATTACTATTTATTTAATTACAATTTATTTAATACTTTTGCCACTTGTTACTGCTAGTACTTTCCAAAGTGCAATAGTGTTTTTTCATTACTATTTTTTATAGTTATGTTATTGCTTTTGTATTGCTTTTTTTCTTGTAGGGTTTCTTCTGTGTATGTTCAGTGTTGTGCTGATTTTTGGAACCTCAATTTCCTGAGGGCTCTGTTCAAGGGATCAATATAGTTCTATCTAATCTAATGTAATCTAATCTACTCATCATGCCTAGTGCCTACAGTACAAGCCTCGGGGTGGTGTTATCATGTGGGGTTGCTTCAGTTGGTGAGGTCTAGATTGATTAACATTATGTGACCAAAAATTGTGCAAATGAATACTGTGACATTCCATTCACTCATCAAAATAATGGTAGCTGGGACAGGCTCTAGCACCACTGACACCTTCTTGAGGTTTAAGCAGTTGGGAAAATGAATGAATGAATGAATCACCAATGAACACACTCCATAATCGCAGCTAAGGGGTACATAAGACTAAATTAGAGTGTTTTCTTTGGCTGGCCGTGTATAACAAACATTTACAGGGACTATTTCTCTACCTAATAACTTTTAAAAATGATTTCAGTTATGTACATTTTGCCCGTTATACTTATCTTTGCTTAGGTTAAAGACTTCAGTACTTCTTCCACTACTGACTGTTAACCTCAGGTGATGACTCCCCCATGCCCACGTGATCACTCACCAACGGCTCTTCTACCGGCCCATTTTTCACATGACAAAGAGTCCCTAACCAAGATAAAGAACTCTCCAAATTCTGCCCAGGGCTGGGCTCGTCGCTCTTCTACTGCCCTGAGTCATACACTGTTTCATACAATTATGGTTTCTGGTGGAGAAACCAGCCGTGTCTCCCCCGAGCAACTCACAACCACTTCCTCGTTCCTCGCTTTTAGCCCTGACTTAACCTTCAAGCCTCAGCTCCTTCCACTCCAAATGCAAAGTAAAGCCCCCTCCTCAGCCTCTCTCCATATTTCAGTAGCAGACTATAGCAGTGCACTCTTACTCCCATCATAATTTCAACATGTGTTTCTCTCACTATTATAGCTAACCCTGTCATCCATCTACAGGACATCCTACTAATAAGTGGAATGAGATGTTAAGCCCAAGGTTTAAGTTATGAGTCTCCCTTATAGTGCACACTCTGTAGCTGTGACAGCTAATCCATGAGCCAGTCCAGGCTGTGGTTTTCTCAAGGCCGTGTCATTCACACCAGCCTCAGTACACCAGCCATCCATGTAATTACTTCATAGGTTTTTTTTTTTTCTGGGCTGCTCCGCCCGCTGGTCCCTCAGCTACTCTGACTCCCTTTGCCGTCCAGGATTACTCCCTGGGGGCAAACAGCACAGTCATGTCAGCAGCTTCCACTGACCACAGCACAAAGCATGTCACCTCCTTCCATTCTTTGTTTGACTCATAGTGTCTCTCTGTTTCAGCTCTGACCACCATTTTTTTTATTTCCACCTTTTCCCTCATCTTATCATTTTCTTTTGTGAAATATGCCTTCATCATGGAACTGTCCCTCATTGTTGCACTGAATTATATGACCTCATTTCTCTAATCTTTTCATTAACCATCTGCTGTCAGAGTTTACTCTTTCATGCAGGATTTTGCTGTGTCTGCCAACTGAGCATCTTGCCATTTTAACCAGTGAGCACACAGAAGTGGCCTGGACAGAAACCATGAAAATTTGAGGCCCAAATTGTCTAGACAGTGTGGACATCACAGCTCTGAGTACCCAGATGTCTTTAATATTTTCTAGTGATGCAAGTAGACAATCTGTAATAACTTTGTCTCATGGAAATCATGTCCATATGCAACTAAATCGCAAATCTAATTACCATTGTAATGCTGCCAAACTTAACGCTGTTCACAATGTTTTACTACAAAATTATCTTTTTACCTTTTCTAAATGGGCAGAAGATAGATGGTGAAATAGATTTAGATAATATTGTGGGCTGGTTTGAATAAGCTATTTGAAGTTCTAAAGTTACATCTAAACATATTTACACCAATGACCACTAGAGGGAGTAGTGAGTCACTCTGTCTGTTGATCCACGGTTCAGACTAAACTGTGACAGTTCTTACCTTGTTTGTTTGATTGCAAACGGATATTCAGTTAAGCTACTGACAACACAAACTGTACAGAAAACTGAGGTGACTAGTGGTTTTACTGTGGCTGTATTCTGTCTAAAAACTGTGCTAAGCTAATAGAGGCATAATGTAAACCATCAGCTGATGCAACACATTAATATTATAAGACACAGTTGTCACATCGGCATCTGGTTTTCCGTTCTGTCTGTCATTTCCTGTTTTATTTTGTCAGTCTTCCTCCTGTGTCATGTTTGTCATCTTTACTTCCTGTTCCCTGTTTTCCTGCTTGTGTGATTACCTTTCCCCGCCCTAATGGGTTGCACCTGTGTCTCATTGTCTCTCTCTCCCAGTGTGTATATATATCCTGTGCTTTCTCCTAGTCTTTGCCAGTTCGTAATCTTCCACCGTGAGTTACTTACCAGCGTTTGTTCCTGCATTCCTGCCTGCTGTCGATCCAGCCTGTCTGTTTGTTCCTGAGCCTAGCCTTTCCCATGTCGGTACCTCTGCCTCAAGAGCTGCTTCCCAGTTTTTGACCCACGCCTGATACAGTACTCTGAGTTTAGCTTGTCCCTCATGTACTGTCGCCTATCTGACTGCTCTCCTGTGTATGACCTGGCCTGCCTGTTGACTATCCTCTGTTTTTTCCTGGTCGGTACTCCGACGTTTGAGACCGGTTCGGATCAATCTGCCTGTTTCCCTGTTCTGTGTTTGGATCACGAGCGAGACCAAGGACTCACTAATCCCGAAGATAGTTTTTCTGAGGATATTTGTCAAGAGGATTTATTCTGTGTATTTAATAGATATTATTACATTTTTACGTCTGTTTCTGGGTCTTGCATTTGGGTTCAGCCGTCTTTGGTTGGGATGTTACAACAGTGTTATTTTGACTGTCAAAATAAGTGTCTATGAGTTTTATTTTGATGAAGAAAACTTGATACCATATAACAGATGTGTGTAAATGAGCTTTATAGTTTATTCAGTGAATGATACACACTGTGGATACATAGTGTTGACTTATTGGTAGTTTTTGTAGTCTTAAAGGAGTTGTATGTAGGATTGTGGCCAAAACTGGTACTGCAATCAGATTCAAAATACCGTAGAGCACGGTATCCCCTCCGCTTCCCCCCCAGACTAGGGGTTGGCAGATCCAGCATGAGCATCAATGACAAGGAGCTACCATGGCAAGCAACAAATCCTACACCAGTACTTATATGGGGCCTGGTCTCTTCACCCAGTCCCGAGCTGCAGTCTCTTCACCTGGACCGCAGTCCCCGGGTGAAGAGACCACAGCCCGGCCCCAGGAGAAAAGACCACAGGCCCAGGCTGTGGGAGACCATGGGGGAGCTGGCATTAGTCTTCAAATTCTTCTCTGCTTTCAGCTATTCCCATATTTCCAAAAGTATCTCCTATACATATCCTTGTCTTGTTTCTCACTGTAACAACATATTTGGGAATAATAAGAGGCCTTTTAGGTTTAGTAACATCAGACATTTGTGGTCAGAAATGTTCCAGCTGCAGCTCAGTGGGAACTGGCAACCTGGATGCCCAAACGGTACTGACTTCGTAACTGGGAGAATGGTGATGGGTGGAGCTTCAGACCAAACACACAAAATGATAACATAAACATTACTTGTGGGCTGCCACTTAGCTTTTCAAATGTGAATATTCTTGCTGGACTACTGCTGTCAGTGATATCAGTATTTGAAATGAACATGATTCCTTAACGTCTGGTGACATTCAGGGCCATTTTACGATTACCTGGAACATAATTCTAACATACAGCTCCTTTAAGTGTGTTCTGGTACATGACTACCCCCTGCTCTTGAGAGTTTGGAACATCAATACTACATAGAACCCCTTTAAACTAAATCTATCTTTGTTGAGTGTCTTTGTATTAAAGGCCACAGTATCTTTAGCAAACCTCACTAAGTGTTTACAATACCTAGTTATAACTATAAAAACTATAGTAACACTGTTGTTAATCGCAGAAAATACTGTACATCAAGTTTGCACATCCACATTAAAATATTATTATTGTGCTGAAACAAAATGTAATGTGGGTAGTAAAAATCAAATAAGTGAGTTTCATATGAACAAAATTCCTGTTGTCTGAAAAAGACAAACACTAAACTTATTACTGACACAGATAATATCAATGACAAACTTGGAACATCACGATATGACCCTGCATTACAGGCAGATTTAACCACAGGAAAACATTTTCACAGTAACTATTACATGCTCTTCTCAAATGTATTTCTCTTTGTCAAGTATTTTAAGCCACTGATTTGAAATAATAACAGCTTCAGAGGATGCATCCACATCTCATGCTGATCCTCTTAGTCCACAGAGGTCCATTACAAACAACTCTCAACAAAGTGTTTTCCTTTCCAGAAGATTAAATGTTTTTCCACCTCTGTGATAATTGTCCTCTTGATATGTCATATCAGCAAATGGTTCCTTTTCAGCCTGTTCACTTAGATCAGGCCTCTCAGCACAACACTGAAGTCTGACTGAACGCTGACTTAGTTTCCAGTTTATGAAATGCTGCTCAAACATTTCTTTCAGTTCATTCTTGAGAAACAGCTGCAATTTTCCTGCAATCACCTACCACTTATGACACACTATCCTCATCTTACTTCTGTCTACCTTCTATAATTATTACGATTTCTTCTGTATATTCTCGTTTTTTCTAACATTCCGCTCCATTATTCTTAAATCCTTGACTTGCTTCAATGAAATTTCCATGAGCCTTTTGGATTTTGTCTTCCTGTCTTACCTTAAGGAAGGTGTCCAGCGATCCATTCTCCATGTATTCAGTAATGATCATCACTGGTTTACCTGGAAAAAGAGTTCATGTGTGTTAATGAAAACAAACAAATAACACAGTGCATCTGTTACATAAAATCACTTAATCAGCAAAATAACATTTAATCCTAGAATAATACATGGGACAAATGAATGCAGCATTAAGTAGGATTAGGATACTTAATGAACTAAACCTGTCGTCAGAACAAAAGGTTACCACTGCACATGTCTGCAAACCATAGATATGTATAATTCCAACATAATATGTACTAAAACTGGGGTTTTTATCCTGACCCTGTCAATTTTTTTGTTGCAATAAAAAAATTACTGAAGGTTTGTACAGTGCTTAGAAAAGACTGTGGCTTAATTTAAATATTGTACCCATCCATCCATCCATTTTCTGAACCCGCTTTATCCTCACTGGGGTCACTGGAGCCTATCCCAGCTACTTAAGGGCGAAGGCGGGGTACACCCTGGACATGTCGCCAGTACATCGCAG
>JAPQRP010000005.1:46706925-46718975 GCA_037367295.1 Apogon hyalosoma
CGGAGTACCCGGAGAGAACCCACGCAGACACGGGGAGAACATGCAAACTCCACACAGAAAGGTCCCACCGACTGGGGTTGGAATCGAACCCAGGACCTTCTTGCTGTGAGGCACGAGTGCTATCCACTGCACCACCGTGTCACCCTATTGTACCCATATTATATAATATTTTAATATACTGTGAGTCATTTCTTCTCCATAAAAAATGTTAAATAAACCCATTATGAATGTAATTCATGTAAGATGTCACTGAAAATTCTGTATACATGGCAGGGGTGTCAAACTCATTTTAGTTCAGTTCCACATTCTGCCCAGTATAATCTCGAGTACAATAATAATGGTGAAAAAAGTCAAATTACATTATGAAAATGTTTACATTTACAAAGTTTCCTTAAAAATCTGAATACCATGAACAGCCTGAAATGTCTTCAGAAAAATAAGTGCAATTTTAACAACATGATGCCTCAGTTTATCATTTACACATGTGCATTACAACTTGCATATGACAGTGGATCTAAAAATATACAAAACATTTAGTAAGAGGCAGAATATTAAGTAATTTCAATTTGTTCAGGTTATTAAATTTTTTTGTAAAACGACAGTTTGTAAATGTAAACATTTTCATGTAATTTTAATATTCTACACTAAAATAAAGACAAAAATGGGTACTTGTAATTATTTATAGATTATTATGTTATTATTTTACTGGTCTGACCCACTTGAGATCATATTGGTCTGTATGTGGAACCTGAACTAAAATGATTTTCACACCCTTGATTGTTAATATCTTCAGTGTAATTTTTGCATTTCACAAATTCATCCCACGGGCTGGATTGGACCCATTGGTGGACTGGTTTTGGCCCCTGGGCCATATGTTTGACTACTGTGATATACAGCATTGAGAAGTGCTGTGAGAAATGTGTATCTCGTTCAAAGATTATTTGGGAGAATTAAACATACACTCTATATATTGCAGAAAAGTACAATAGCTACTTGGTTGACTGAACATAGATTTTAACGCATGAAAAAAAACATGTTTTCTTCACACTTACCGTACAAGTACCAGTCAGAAAACTGCCATTTCAGACACACAACAGAGCCTGATAAATAACAGCTGAAGGTGTCAAAGCACAGCTGAACCAAGCTCATAATGTACAGCAGAGTGTGATGGATGTTGAAAAACCCTGACACTGTACAGCTTATGGACTGGTGAAAACAGAGCCAAAGCTGACAAGTAAGACCTGAAGCCCACTAAGTTCAGCTTTAAATGTTGTACATGTTTAAATGTCATACATACACGGTACAAAGTTCATTTGAGCAATTCCCTGTAATCTGCAGTGTGACACACAGTATGGTGTAAAATCCAACAGGGAGCTCGAGGGCTTCCAACTGGAAAAACACAGCAGTGTGCTGAAAGGAGACATGCTGATGACTCACTTTTGGTGACCACACCCTCCAGACGGATGATGTTCGGATGGTTAAACTGGCCCATGATGGACGCCTCCCACAGGAAGTCACGTCTCTGTTGCTCTGTGTAGCCTGCTTTCAAGGTCTTAATGGCAACCTGGATCTCTCTTTTCCCAGGGAGCCTCAGTGGACCGCTGCACACCTCGCCAAACTCTCCTGAAACAGAGACAGGCCATGGTGTTTGAGCATTTCAGCTTTTGTTCAACAAGGAAAGTTGAAGAAAAAAAAAAACACAGAACAGCTAGTCTTTTAAATTAAGTTGACATAAAATAGTATAAAATTAAAACAGAAATACAGCATAAACACCCAGTGCTACTTTTGTGGCAGCTCCCAAATGATATTTTCCTCTATATTTAACCTTTCTCAAGTGATTTATTGTCATATTATCTTATTTATTTAGCTTTTTTTTTTGTTTTTTACTGGAAATCATGTATTTTCCTAGATTTAACTCACTGATCATGTAGCTATTCATAAAACCAAATATATCAGTTACTGAACATAAACCAACTGTCTCTATCCACTGTAATTTATCCAACTCCATGGGTTTTACTGGTGAATCAATGTTGTAGAAGATCATAGTGTTTCCACATTCACAATGGAGCCTCTGAACATCCAAATGGGTCAAATCTGATGACCATGAAAAGATGACAAACTGAATTTTAGACCATTTATTTACATGTATTGATAGGATTAGTTGTTCAGAAGTTGTTAAACATTTTACATCAGTAGATAGTTCTGGTTGACGGTGGATGTTTGGGTCTTTATGGGTTAAAATGTGTTTCAACACAACACATGCCATTTGGTTTTGGTGTAGAAAAAATTCTAATACTGTACAAACTAAACAAAATATATTCATTTAATTGCTAGTCCTCATGCCAACTGTTGGTACATTCAGATCTCTATTTATGACCATTTTATTTTTAAGTTAGACTCGTCTTTGTTTTTCTATTTTAGTGCCTCAGTGCAACCATGTGTCATTTCTGTACAAATGTCTAGCAAGCCTCCCTGAATTCTATATAAAATCCTCATTAACACAACATTTTTCAAAAAGCATTAAAGTGAATGATGTGCTTCTCTGCTGCCAAGCCTTAGTTTTGTGAGGTTCACAAATCATCTGCAGAACACAAACAACTTTTAGAGCAATGTAAATGTATTTGTCTAGTGTAATGTTGGCTTAATTAAGGGTGTGTAAATGTGGGTTTATGTGACAGGTTTTATGCAGAATGTGATGTGAGGCACCACAGTTCAGGTAATTGGTGCACTCTGCTCATGTACATTAAGTATCGAACAATTACACAGTGTGTAGTGATAATGTCACTGTCAGATCGTCTCCCTTCTGTTTTTGTCATCTGTAATGTAATGTGATTGTGTGTTTTTACATTTAAATCACCTGTGTCTGTTCACCACCAAGTCCTCAATCAGTTGTCTGCATTGCTTATGTTTTATTTTGCATGCTGCATGTTTAATTCTTTCAAGCTTTCCATCCAGGTTTTATCTGTTTTCACTTTTGACTTAGCTTAACATCTGGCCAAAAAACAACAGTTGAAAAGCCATTTGGTAAACTAAATACTGGCACATTTACAGCAATGTGGATTTATGTGCATTATCCATGAAAAAAAAAAAAAAACAAAAAACAAGTGAAAAAGTAAGCAGAGTTTACAAATACCCCCACCCGGTTGCTCAACACTTTGCCCCTCCTGCTCACTGATACCCTGCCAACACAGGGATTAATTCTGAGTCTTAACTTTCAATCTTTATAAAAACTTTTCAAACATGTAAAAAATGCCAAAAATTGAGAGAAAAGCACATGTAAAGAACATGTGTGTGAAATTTGCAAAAGGTCTATGTCTAAAAAACTATGCACTGCACATCTATTTTTTAAAAATTATTTTAAAAAAATCTCAAACTTGAAATTCAGCCATCAAACTATGCAGTGCCAAATTGAAAAGAATCAGGTGAATAGTGTTTGAGAAATGGGAGGGACACATTTTCTAAGTTGAAATGTTTACAATTTATAAAAAAGAATCCCAAAATTGAAATTCAGTCATCAAACTATGTACTGCCCCTCTACTAGTGATAAAGAACATGTGTGTCCAAACTGAAAAGAATTGGATGAATAATGTACGAGAAATCTGTTGGACAAGTTAAAATTTTGAAAAAAATATTTTAAAAAATCCCAAACTTGAAATTCAGTCATCAAACTATGCACTACACCTGTATTAGTCATGAACATTTGTCCAAATTGAAAGGAATCGGGTGAATAGTGTCTGACAAATGGGATGGACAAAAATCTCAGACAGACGGACTTCCTGGTATAATGGTATAATAAACAAATCATGTATTATGTATCCAATTATGTGTATATATCCTTACTTTTTGATATTACACTGACATTGATTAGAGGGTTTTTCTGAGCTTACTTCCCTGAACAGTCTCATTTTCATGGACCGGAATGAATGCTAATATATACTGTGATACATTACACTCAGTGTTTCTGCCCCGCTGACACAGTCTCTGAGCAGAGTCAGATTATCTATAACACAGACACAAAAGCAGTTATAATGAGCCGACTCACCTGCACCGATGATTCTTTCTATGGAGATAAATGACACATCGATCTCCTGGGCAAATTCATGCACGGCTTGGTTGGGATCCTCATAGGTGAGAGGGTCAATGTAGGTCCGCACCCCAGGGAATTTTACTGCACACACACACACACACACACATACACACGCACACACACACACACACGCACACACAGTGCATCATGAGCATTCAGATATCACCTATCCTCTAATTAGTAAGACTCGTATGCAAGTTACACTGAGTGCATACAGTACATAATGAGAGGGCACAAAGGATTTCGATTCTCTTTGCCTGGTCTGTTACAAATTACATTACTCAGTCATGACAAACATAACAAACGAATTAAAATGTGCCTGTGTAGCTTACATTCAGCATTTTGTTAGCCTCATTGCATAATTGCCTAACTCATACACAAATGGACAAAAGTATTGGGATATCTTGAATTCAGGTGTTTCTTTTCTAACAGTGGTCTGGGAAACAAAACCGTAATGACAAATGTCATAATATAGTTTTATACTAGGATAAATATCATTGCATTGCATTGGTTAGTTTGGTTTAAATTGTTATATTTGATTCCAACATGCCTCAGAGATGGTTTTTACTTTATTTCTCTCGATCACTATGATTTTAAATGTTCTACCTCTACATTTCTTAAATATTTTTGGTGCTCTGACTGTAAATAATAATTTTCTACTACAACTAACCATCTACTTTCTTCACATCTCACTTGGGAAGAAAAATCTCCCATTACACTTTAAGGAAATATTGATGTTTATAAACTATATGGACAAAAATACTGGGACACATCATGGTTCCCATAAGACATCATGCTGATTTGACATATAAACATCAATATTAATAATCAATATGATATTTATCACAATATAAAACTATATTATAATATTTGTCATTGTTTTGTAGCCCAGACCCCTGTTAGAAAAGCAACACCTGAATTCAACGTGTCCCAATACTTTTGTCCATTTGTGTATGAGTTATGAGTATGATGTGTGGATGTGTATATTTTGCTAGAGGTTGGATGATATGAATGATGATATGAAAAAAGAAAAATTGTAGGGAAATAACCATCAAGACTAAAAAGCTGTAAAACATCTACTGTATGTCAATTTAATAAACACCTAAATGAATAACTAACAATAAAAACCTGAAATGTCTTATTTTTTGAGCTATTATTCTCCCTCAGTCAGTAACTCCAGTTCAGAAGCCTGACACTAGCCAATTGGTGCTTAAAAGGATCATTGATTAGACAGTCTCAACAAATCTCAACTTTTTAGTGAAATAAATACCGCATCATAACGATCATACACTGCTGAACTGCTCTAAAATATGTGTTTTGTAGCATTTTATAGAAACACTGTAAGACAAATCTGAAAAGTCGGTCAAAACTGAGCAAAAATTTTTTACATGTATAACCACTGAAAACGGTGACGCTGAATATACTTATTTACTCAGACCTGCTTCCTGTGATTGATGATTTCAAGATGAAATGATTCATTTATGTAATTATCCTAAATACAAGACACTATTTCTTTCATGTTTACGTATTTTACACGTAATTAACATTCACAATAAAATGAATGTAATATTTTCTTTTAGCGCATGAATCAACATGACAGTGTCCCACACATACTGGCACTGTAATATTTCTCTTTACTTCTGTCGAGGTAATGTACCCATCACACTCGGCGCTGATGCCAACAGATGGGCAGCGGGACACAAAGCCAAAAAAGTGCGGCCAAATATATTAAGCTGTCACGGCCTATTAATCATCGTAGCTTTGTGAGTCCTCTGCCAACATGGCTGCCGTGAAACACATTTGCAGTCGTGTCATTCAAAGAATAGCTCTGAGAATAAAACATTGCTCGCTGTAGTAGTCAAACGCACAAGCCTGACGCAATGAACAAATTCACAGAGACATGGCCGCTGAGTGAACCCTACTGTACATGTAGTGTAAACTTTCGATGAACTTACACACACACACACATAAAATCACTTTAGGCTTTTAGAAACTCACTATGACCATTGTGGAAGTGCATCTTCTCCTCTTCAGGATCCTGCTTTGCTTTGCTGTATCCACACCGCCTGAGAGGGAATAGACACGTAAATGTCACACAGTGCACAGTTTAATTCTGCACACATGTTCTGAAATGTAGCTGTCATAACAAGAGATGTCACACTCGTACAAGTGATTTACACAGGCTGGATTAAGCAACTGAGAAATACTCAAACAACTGTACCTGAACATGATAATTCAAGTAATTAAAACTGAAACAAACATGGCTCAAAAGAGGATGGGATTGCATTAACTGTACCGTTGTGAGTAGAGGCGCTTTTATTTTATTAGCTTTATTAGCTCACTGGCTGACCGTCTTTGTTAGGGATTTCTTCAAACATCTTCTCTGATGAAACTACAGGGTGGATTCATTCAAAATTGTGTATGTAGCTTCCTTGGGGCAGTGTCTACAAAATTTGTTAACAGTTTTGACAAGTTTAGATTTTTGAATTTTTTTGCCAATTTTTGAAATATTACAAACGTGGCTTTACTTATAATGGGCCATATTTTGATGGCTAATAACATGTAAATGGTTAGAGATACCAGTATAGTTACTATTGAGCACTGAGGAAATCATACATGGACTTTCATTTAATTAGTGAAGTTATCCTGCTGTGAAAGTACCACCCACAGATTGATCTCCTGCATCAAGACCACAAGACTCTAACATAGTGACAGAACCTGACAACCCCACAAATTCAACTTGTTATTGATTCTTGGTGAGATACAGGGACATTGATTGTAATTTTTAATTTAAAGACATATTCTGTTTAACTGTACATTATATAAACATTTATTACAGCATAACAAAAATACGCAATGTCCTTGCAACCATCTGACATTTTATCTGCTGTATATTTAAAAACAAATGATGGCATTTACAACTACAGTGGACGATATAGACGCACTAAAACAGAGATCACACAGATACCACAAACTGGTCCAGACACAGTGAAGCAAACACCGGCTGACACAGGGCACAATCACACTAGAATCTGCCAGATAAGCTCATTTTTTCCTTGATGGATTTGCTAACTTATATCCTGAAGGTCCTCAGAAATGTTGCTGAATGCTGAAAAGTAGACTTCTAGACACAGACCAGCAAAAAGTACTGCAGTTTTCATGCAATATCATTTTCCAAGAATGCAGCTGTCAACATTTCAACTCTGGCTGAAGGATTTTTAGCTAACCTTTTACTTTGGACACAAGAGACCTCTTGTGATTTTCAATAACAGCTCTATACAATCTACTGATTTGCGGTCAAACATGCTTGTGAAGAAAAATCCAGAAAAGACAAAATTTTGATGCCAGTGGATTTTGTTATTTTTCATAGCGTATCTCCTGATACCTTGAGAAAAAACCTCCATCAGGTTGAATGTCATGTTCGTGCATGTGTGTGTTCGATAAACGGCGCTATATGTCAATATTTAGACAAGCAGAATCAGCGATAATCACAGATAACCCAGATTAAACAGGAGGATTGATTTTAAACCTGATCCTAGAAGTAAACACACACCCACGCATGCACACACACAGGGGTCATGTCCAAGTCTCTTCCATCTCAGGTGTCTGTAGGACAGCCAGGGTTGGCTAAAGGGGTTTGGTGTGGGCAGCTGGATGGTCTGGGTGAGGGGAGTCGTGTGTGTATGTGTGTGTGTGTGTGTGTGTGTGTGTGTGTGTATGTGCCTCAGGGGTATTTAGTTTGCCGGATCTGTTGAGTCAAGAGGTTTGAGCATGCTCACTGCCTCAAAGCCCTCCAATTTCCTGCATGTGTGTGTGTGTGTGCGCGTGCGTGTGTGTGTGTGTGTGTGTGTGTGTGTGTGCGCATTAACCCATGCATACAAGCATGAGTGTGTATGTGTTTGTGTCCACACACGAACGCTGTTTTTGGATGTGTATGCATGCGTGGGTAGTCTGGAGGGTCATGTGGGAGGAGGAGGGGGGGGTTACTGTAGATGGAGGGGGTTGCCTGTGCCCTAAATCCATCACTGGAAAATTTGGCATTCCTGACTCTCTCCTCCCCCACATATAACCAGAGTGATTCTTTACCCAATCTGTATTCGTTTAAACCAGAATAATTTGGTGTTTAGCCTTAGTTTGCTCATTTCTTTAATCATGCAGTTACAGACATACACACTCACTCTCTTGGAGGATAAATAATTAAACAACATTGAGCTGAATTAGTTACATTATCACCTAATAGTTGATGGGATTAAAAGTTTAATAAATGATTAAGCAATAATGTGCATAGAAAAATGAGAAAAACGAATGAATCACTGACTAATAGTATGAATCAAATTTGCTCCAGTAAAATAAAAAATCATACCAGCAATTAACTGAATTTTCAGTACATATACATAGGGTTTAAAGGGCAAAGAAACAACAAAAAAGTGTTCAAGGTATGGTGATGGACAAATACATATTGTGCTATACTGAGTGCTTTGAATGAATTTAAGTCTTTTTTTTTTTTTTTTTACAATATATTTGCATTTGTGATGGCTTTTCTTTGTGCATGTACATGAGATTAAAGTAAAATGGTTGCAGTATTTACAAGACAAAGTTATGTGAAGGTTAATTATGATCGGACACTATGAAAATACATTCATTCAGTGTACAATTTAGACTTGATATTTCTCAGTTATGTTAGTCAATAAATACCCAAATGCTGACATGTGCATAGCTGTTTTGCCGTCTTCAAAGACTCTTTGTTCTATACTCTGAGCAGTCTTTTTCTGTATGATTCACGACCCCTTGGTTTTGAAAAATGGCCTTAAGACAAGTTTACTGTCAATAGCATACGTATAGACATTGTACAGACACATGGAAGTCTCAATATACTTATAATATCACCATCTGATTACATTATAGACTAACTCAAAATTGTGATAAACAATGCAATTGTGATAGTAATACAGACAATAATGCACAATACATCATGATGAACGCAAATGGCACTAGTAGGCAGTGGGACTCTGATGCTATACAGGGTGTAATGATGATTTTAAAAAGTCAATTATCTCATATGTTTAATACTGTATTGCAAATCAGAGTGTTTTTTTTCTTCCATTTTTATCACACTATGAATACAGGATGATGGAAATTTGCATAAAAGGTAACACGCATAAATATAGAGCAATTTTGCAGTGGAATTTCTTGTATGGAAGTTGTAAAAGAAAAAGAAAAATAATCCAATGGAATACAACAGTTATTTTAAGCTGTGTCTGAAGTGGATCAAACACTTATTTAATATTGTTGCAGTGATATAAACTACTTACATTGTAATGGAAATTTCATCTACCCCTTGTGCTAAGTCAAAAAGCAGGAATTATGTGTTTCTTTATAACACTGTGGTGTCATTTTCAGTTGAGATGAAATGACAATGGCACAACAAAATGCATAAACCCTTAGTTTAATGCCTTGTAAACTTCCAAGTCATGTGTACAATGTCTTTTAATAAAAAATATTGCCATTTGCTGCCACATGTAGATACTGTATTACCAAGGGAAGTATATACTGTATATTGTATTCTGTATTTTATGGTTTTTAGAGGGTTTTTATGTTTTTTTTAGTACCTGCACAACAGCACTGCCCTTGTCCAAGACAAATTTCTCCCATGGGAGATGAATAAATATACCTTGAAGCTTGAACTTTGATTTATGTATCACGATTTCACTCTACCACAAAATTCTATCACTTCAACAATGACATTAAAAAGCAATAGTTTAGATTCTACTCTATATTTATGATTCAGTACCTCTTCTATAGAATTACATCATATTGAAAAAAAAATTGCAATATTGTCAGCTAACATACAGTATATCACTTGCTTTGGAGCATATTTGTTTTCTATTTTTTGATTTCATTCCCAGAATAAATAAATAAATAAATAAATAAAATCAATCTCCTCTTAATGCTGGAACAGTTGGTAGTATTTTATATAAAGCATGACATTGTGCCAACCAACATTTTGATTAAGTGATATGTACACTGGCATATCTACACATCCTCCTTTAATACATAAGACATACTTTCAGCTTGTGTTTATGTCTTTGCTGGTGTGTATTTATGACTTACCGTCCACTGAGTAGGAATCCAGCCACTACTGCCAGGAGGACCAGAGCCAACGTAACAGCCACCGCAACTATGGAAGCCTGCGCACGCTCACTGGTGGCACTTACTGCCAAGGAAACGAGACAACATTAGATGGAAAATGCAAGTGATTCACCACACACCTGGCATCTACTGTGGGAGCAGCTTCCAGAAGCAGGTGGGAATCACGTACAAGTTTATTGTCCTGTAACGCTCACTCACTCACTCTCTGGATTTAATCACTCAGGTGTACTCACAGTAGGGGCTGGTCTGGAACTCAAAGCGGCGGCTAAACGCGCCATATCCTGCTGAGGTCCTGGCGCGCACCTGCAATACATAAAATGGAAACACGTTATATACACTAGAATTATCACACACGCCTCCATAAAAACTGTTCTGATCTCAGAAATGAAGTGTTTATTGGGGTATTAGTCTGACTGATGCTTCGAAGTCATCAAAAGGTGCATTTATATTTTCCAGGAGGTGCTTAGCTCATCAGCTGATAGGCTCGGTTCCGAAAAAGTTCTGTAAATGAAACTGGTTCCGTTTAAGGATTTTGGAACTGGTTTTGAGAATCGAACCAACTTCACTCTGCTGAATAAGTGGTGTTATTTAAGGTGAAATAGACACATTATGGTGGTACTTCGCAATCGACCCATTGTGGTGAATGAGGCGATGACTGTCCATCACCACTAATACTGCTTCGTGTCTAGACCAGGTCTGGACACGCCTCTCATCTAACCACACCCCTATATCAAGAAGAGGCCAGAATGTTTTGTAACCGCAGAAAAGTTTTGTAAATGCAGACAATTTTATAAAAGCAAAAAACAGGTTTGTAGGAGCAAAATAAGTTTTATAAGTTCATTTTTAAAAAGAAATATATACTTTCGGTTTACAAAACTTCACTTCCACTTAAAATACTTCAAGTGCATGTACAATGTAATCTGGCCTCATCTTGACACCATAGTATCTTCCTTGGGACAATGTCTACAAAGGTTATTCACAGTTTTGACAAATTTTGTTTTTGACAAATTCTTGAAATATTAAAAATTTGCCTTTTTTGGGCCATACTTTAATGGTTTACAACCTGTAAATGGTCACAGATATCAATATAGTTACTATTGAGCACTGATAGGAAGTCATATAAACGGACTTTCATTTGGGCCCATGACCTTTGACCTTGAGTGACTTCGAAGGGTCAAATTTAAGACCACCAGTGTCTACATTTCAACAATTTTCTCCAATACTACAGGTAGAATTCATGTCATATTTTATATGTAGCTTCCTTGGGGCAATGTCTACAAAGTTTGTTCACAGTTTTGACAAATTATATAAATAATAGACCATATTTTGATGGTTTATAACATGGAAATGATTACATATATCAATATAGTTACTACTGAGCACTATTAGGAAGTCATATATGGACATTCACTGAATTAGTTGAGTTCTCCTCCAGTGAAAGTACCACCCACGTCTATTAGGAGATTGATCTGCATCAAGACCACAGGACTCTAACATAGCGGCAGAACCCGACAACCTCACAAATGTAACTTATTAATTCTTATTAGAACATGTTGGTGAGATACAGGGGCATTGGTCCTGTTTTTTAAGTATGCAACTGTCAAAAACCTGGATCAGCTATTATCGCTTTTATGACAAAACCCATTGTGCAAAGAAACTGGGATACTGTTTACATCTTATTCCAGGTTCTGATCCCTGCTGACAAAAAATAATCTAACACAAACATAAATAATAATAATAATAATAATAATAATAATGATGATATAGAGTTCTCTGTTTTGGTAATGAAACAGTTTAGGGCTGGATCTACTAA
>JAPQRP010000005.1:46730821-46742241 GCA_037367295.1 Apogon hyalosoma
TATCAGAAAATACTGGAGGAAAACCTGCACTCATCAGCCCAGAAGCTGCACATGGGATGGTCTTGGATGTTCCAACACCACAGCGACCCAAAACATGAGGCCAAGTCAACTTGTCATTGACTACAGCAGAAAAAAGTGAAAGTTCTGGAGTGTCCATCTCAGTCTCCTGACCTCAATATCATTGAGCCACTTTGGGAAGATCTCAAACACACAAGAAGCCCAAGAAGTTAAAGGAACTGGAGGCTTTTTGTCAAGAAGAATGGACAACTTTACCAGCTGAGAAAATAAAGTGTCTTATCCATAACTACCACAAAAGACTTCAAGCTGTTATTGATATTAAAGGGGCCAATACAGAGTATTAAGAACTAGGGTATGTAAACTTTTGATCAGGGTCATTTTCTGCTGTCATTATGATTTAAAAAGAACACACACATTTATTTGATAATAAATGGATTCACCCAACCACTAACCATCAGTGAAATAAAAGTTTTTGCATTATCATTCATATTCTCTGAAAAATGGCCAACAAAAAATCACTAATTCTGCTACTGGTATGTAAACTTATGAGCCCACCTGTAGAAGATGTCACAAAAAACACAGCCACGTATCTTTACTGGTGTCTAGAACTGACTACAAACTGAGACAAACAGCAAATACAGTTCAATAAAATTCTGTCTTTTTTTATAGCTTAATTGTAGTTCTTTTAAAAACAGCAAATATAAAAATATACTGGTATAGTCATCAAATACTTTCAGCTTGTTCCTTTTCAGCATTTCTTTTAACCAAATATCAAACATCAGATCCATATATAACACCCACAGGCCCATAACAGTCAACAGATGCATCTCTCTGCACAATGTGATGCCTTTTACAGGTTTCTTGACAGAGGAACTGAGACCAAACAAACTAGTGATGTGTTTTGTTTTTTTTTCCTTTTCTTTTTTTGAGATAAATCTGACAGAGTGAAGAAACACCAAAGTGGTAAGTGGTGAAACAATGGGAGGTGATGGATGGAAGGGAAGGGGTGCTAAAGAGGAGGGGGACATAAGTCAGGAGGCAAGTGGGTGGAAAAACAAAAAAAGAAGAAAGGATGTAATCTAGAATGGATGTAAGTTATAACAGAGGCAGAGAGAGTGAGAAAGGTTGTAAAGGAGTAGACAGGACACAAGTAACACTTTGATTTTAGCAACAGGAATGACAGGAGACATAACACTTCCTGGATACGACACTTTTTCCATGTGTTAAATCCGCTAATGAGTAACACTGAGCGCAGCAGTTTGTCATAACTTATGTCTCCAAGGTCTTTTTTCATTAATCTCAGGATGTGATGTCTTATATTTATAAAGCGTTGATTTATTGTATAACATTTTGCTATAATATGTGTAACAGAGCTAGACTGATTTAATACTGATAATTTTTAACAGGAAGAAGTGAAATTAAAGCTGCAAGCAGCATTGGGCGGGACTTCACACTACGCGTTCTGCCTCCCGCGCGTTCCGCCTCCCGTGACTGTCAACACCTCAGCTCAAGTCACACCTCTCCATCCTGACACCAGCTCCCACCCTTTTGTGTCCATCCTCCTTACATCCCTACAGAACACCAGCGGCCCTTTGCTGAAACCACCATCACCTTTTAATAAGGCTTTTATTTTGAAAAACCCTACTGTGTGTGAGTGGGACTTACCTTCCAGGCTCAGTCCGTAAAAACAAGGAGAGTTTACCAGTACCCCCGCCCAGTTGCACCACACTTTGCCCCTCCTGCTCACTGATACCCTGCCTACTCAGGGATTCCTTTTGAATCTTAAATTTGAAATCTTTTTAAAACTTAAAACATTTGTAAAATATATAGTCTATAGTGCCCAAGAAATGGTTGGACACAGTGTCTAAATTGAAGTTAAAAAAAAAACAAAAAACTATTAAAATCCTAAAATTAATATTCAGTAATCAAACTGTGCAGTGCACCTCTCCTATTGGCAAAGAACATGTGTGTCAAATTTGAAAAGAATTGGGAGGAACTGTGTCAGAAAAATTGGCTGGAGAAAAATTGTAAGGTGGAAATTTTTAAAAAATTTGTAATAAATAAATAAAATAATAATAATAATAATAATACTAATAATAATAATAATAATAATAATAATAATAATAATAATAATTCAGCCATCAAACTGTGCAATGCACCTCTCTCGTAGTGATAAAGAACATGTGCGTGGAATTTGAAAAGTGTCTGAGAACTGGGAAGGACAAACATCTTGGATGGACATTTGATGGACGTTTTGTTTTATTTTTTTAATATATTTATATTTTTATATATTTTGTATAAAAAGCCACTTCCTTGAAAAAAGAATGACATGATGTTGAAAAAGTAGTATGTTTTGAAATTACCTTACATTACCATTCAATTAAACATATGGGGCTGTAGCTACAGATTATTGTAGGTGTTAATCAGTCAATTAACTGATTAATAGTTTGTCAATAAAATGTCACCAAATAGTGAAAAATGTTGATCAGCATCTTCAAATACATATAGGGTCAAATCTACTAAAGGTTCGCGTGTATAAAAATGTGCGCAAACTCATTGCACACGCAAAAAAATTTACAAACTGATTTACTAACAAAAAATTATTTTGGTGATGATTGTAATATAAAATGCACAATACACACCGACATTAGGCTACAGTGTAACAAAATTATGTTCGCCTGACAGTCTTTCAATTCAACAACCCCCATGCCCCCCCCCACCTCTAAAATGAATCTGGCTCTGCTGCCCAGCAATGCCATTTTAGAACTTCTAGATGAACTAGGGGGTGATTTGGGGCCAGTCACAAGGAGGAGTCATGCAAAACTCCTCTCATTGTTACATGTCCTTGCGTCTGGATCCTTCCAGTGCACTGTTGCCATTAGTGCTGGCATATCCCAGAGCAGTTTTTGCAACGTATTGTCTCTATGACAACAACCAGTAGCACATGCAAAATCCAAACAGCAAATTAAGCTACACTGATGTCAAAATTTAGGAAGATATATTGGAAACTTTTGGACATATTGACACAGATTCAAAGTAACACTGTTTCAGTGGGCATAGTGACACAGTTTCAGTTCTTGATCCTATTGTGATATAAGGACCAATGTGTCTAGAAAACAAGTAAAATATTTTTGATACAAGCATTTATTATACATTACAGTAATACGCTAACAAATAAGTGCATACAGAAAGGATAAGATAAACTTGTGCATGTTCCTTTGACCTACCCGTTTGTCACTAAACCCTCTTTAGGCAAAGAGTTGCATAAGTTGGAGGAATAAAAATAAAATAACCTCACTATTGCAAGCCTTACTGTGTGCAGGGATCTCTTGAACTTTGACTGATACAACTTTTTTAATCCTTAAAAATAGGTTGGGTTACATTGAATTAGAATATAAAATTGTGTTTGGCTCCACACAGAGAAACAAAATATACATACGACAGAAATACCATTTAGACAAAAATCACAATCAACAATAAAAAAGGTAAAAAATGGGAGAACCTGTGTTTAGTCACAGGTAAATAATCCACTTAAATAGTTCAACAAAATATTTCTTGCAGATATTTTTTGTGGATCTCGAGAGTCGATTTGTTGCCAATTAATTCAATAGGTGATGGCTAATTGATTAATCGGCAGCCCTTTATGATAATCACAATCAAAGTAAATGAACACTAGAAATAAATGATGAAAATAATAAATCTGGTAGTGAGAATCAAACTAGCTGTCAAAAATCTAGATGAGACTAGTTGTGATTCTTATTGTTTTAACCCATAAAGACCCAAACAGCAATTGGCGACCAAAATCATCTACTGATTTAAAAAGTTTAATAACTTCGGAACCATTAAAGCAATCAGTCCATTTAAATAATTGCTGTAAAATACAGTTTGTCGTCTTTTGATGGTCATCAGAAATGACCCATTTAGATGTTCAGAGGCTCCGTATTGAACTTGGAAACACCGTCATCTTCTATGACATTGATTCACCAGTAAAACTCATGGAGTTTGATGAATGACAGTGGATGGACACACTGGGTTTATGTTTAGTTGATGACTTCTTCAGTTTTCTCTATTTCTAATGTAACAATCTGAGCTTTTATGAACATCTACATGATCAGTAAATTAAATATAAGAAAATAACTGATTTTCACTGAAAAAAAACACAAAACACAGAGGATAATATTATAATAATCAGTAATAAATCAATTAAGAAAGGTGAAATCTAGAGAAAAATTAATTTGCAAACTGCCACAAAAGTAACACTGGGCTTTATGGGTTAAGTAACGTTTTCAGTTCAGATTCAGCAGTTGTAGTTGTGAATCCTGATATTATCCACTGACCCCTATCAACCCCCAGTTTCTGTTGATTTTTGTAAAATGTACAGTCTGTGCTGATTAGTCTCTCTGGTGTAAAGTACAGGTGATAATTGCAAAATAAACCCTGACACTATGATACAGGCTCAAGGGCTGCATATTACAGAGCTATTTCCAAAAAGGTCAATCATTTGAAATTCTAAAAATTGTTTGATTCATTTGTAAATTATTTTGGTGCTCCCTCTAAATAAAACAGCCCATTAGATTGGAATGGTCTGTCATTCATAGCAACATCATTGACCAATCAGAATCAAATGTCCCAACATGTAACAGATTAATATACAAGGTGTCCATAAAGTCTCTTTACAATTTAACAAATTTATTACGAAAGCAAATGAATTGACACATCTGAGGAAATGATTACAAAATTAAAGTAGATATTGAAGTTTTTTAGGAACCCACCAACATGCAGTCCCCTATGTGGTGGTCCACCATCTACCTGGAAAATGATGGTTGGTTAAAGGTCATTCGGTTGTGGTGACACATATTCAGTTGAAAGGTCAAGGTAAACATTTCCTCTAATTGATCTCTTGTTGAAGAAAACTGGGCCAATGATTCAATTGCACATGATCCCACACCACACATTCACCTTTGGACTATGTCAGTGAAGTTCCCTTGTCGGGTGAGGAACGTTGCATCCTCAGAAATGTGTTCCAGTATGTTAACTGAAAACTCTTTTTATCTTGGTTTATCCTTTATTCTTCTTTTTTTTAACAAAAAAATCCTTAAGTGCAATTTGTGGAGAGTATTTTTTTTTTTTTAGATATTTATAACAAGTCACTGTGTTATTGTCTTTTAATTGTTTTTACACTGCTTTTATACTGCTTATATCGTATCTTATGACTTTTATTCTGATTGCAGCGTTTAATCTTTTATACTTGTTCTCTGACAGACCTCTGCATAATGATTCCTATGTACCTGAAGGGGTACAAATGTCAAATAAACTATCTTATCTTATCTTATCTTATCTTATCTTATCTTATCTTATCTTATCTTATCTTATTTGTCATTTGGCTCAAGTGCCTGTAAAAGCTGCACTAGTTATTTAACAGAGCCTATTTAAGATAAGATAAGATAAGATAAGATAAGATCAATCCCACTGTAAGGAAATTTCACAGTTAACAGCAACATACAACAAGCAAGTGCAGAGAAAAAGACCGGTAGAAAAACCACAAACAAGTGAAAAATGAAAATATAACGAGAAAAATAAGAAATTTCATCAACAGGGTACCTTAATTACACAAATGCAATTAGAATAAGTTTGATAACAACTGAATACATAAAACAAATCTAATTAACACATCTCATCAATTGCTTTGTGATGATTTTTTAAATTGTAAAGAGACTTTGTGGACACCCTGTATATTTCATGGTGTAAATGATGTGGTTAATGGAAAGAAAGGTTAGGAAAGTGGTTTTCAGTGTAGCCCTGCACTGTGACATCTCTAGTCAAAGATAAGGGCAACATTATCACAGTGAACAACATATGCCTTCTGAAACCGCTATCTGTCTGAACCATCACCAAAAATCAATACAGACCTTCAACTATCTGGTTTATTATCATTTAACTACCCTCAGAGAATGACAGAAAGACAGAATGAGAGACAGAATGAGAGAGCGATAGGAGACAGAAAGAGAGATTGGTTTATTAAGGTTGTAAAATACCAGACAGAGCCGCTGTCGTCTGAGCTGATTGTACCTCAGCCTGCCACCTCCAGTGTTGCTCTGTTTAAGGCCAATCCCAATTTTTCAATCATTTGAAAAAGAGACAGTTATCACTTGCTTATTGAGTAAAAACATTCCTCTCAAAAAAGAGAGTAAGGTGGGAAAAACATCTGAACAAAAACAAGATTGATGCTGAAAACCAGGGGTGGATTTCACTGTCTGTTATTCAAAGATTCAAAGCATTTTATTGTCATGGGTACAGCAAAGAAACATGTTCTCCTGTACAATGAAAATGTTACTTTGCCGTCCACACTGAATACCAAGAGAATTTAAGATGTATAAAAAAAAAAAACAAACAGAATAATTTAACTAGGAAATTAAAAGAATACAACACAGTGGCATTTGAGAAAGCCATGCAAAAGAGAATTAGTATAAAATATAGGAAAAAATGTAGAGACTACTGTTAGAGAAAAATATATATTTACATAAATGTTAAATATCTAAGTAATTGATATTGTGCATGTTGATTGATATCACCATTCACTGAGCAATTCTGCCCCCCATCATAACATGTGCAACCACAATGTAAATATGTACATAACATAGAATTTGTAATTCTATATTTATATATTTATATAAATACAAAATATCTTACATTTCTATTTGTATTTAATTTTTTCACTTGTTTGTGTGTTTTTTCTACATGTCTTTTTCCCTGCATGTGCTTGTTATGTGTTGCTGCTGTTAACTGTGAAAGTTCCCCACGGTGGGATGAATAAAGTCTTATCTTTATCCTCTTTTTCCTGCTTCTGCAACAGGGGGCAGAAAAGAAGACTTTTATAACGTTATAGTTGCAATAATAAGTTGATTATTGATAAGTTGTATTTAGATCTAGAGCTATGTGATCTCATGATTTTAGCTGTTGACTAATGTTAATTTGTCATTAGATCTACTTTTTAGAGGCATTGTACTGAATGTGTCATTAAGGAAAAAAACAGCTGAAAGTGTCATGTTTATCAGTATAAGTATGGTGGTACTATAAGAATTTGTACCATTAGTGTTAGTACAGGTTGCAAAGCTAGTGACTTTATTTCAGTCTTCAGTTTACAGTGATATTTTAGCATTTGTCCACACTAAGGTAGTCAGGTTAGTTCAGAGTTTGTGTAACATGATGTTTTTCTGCTGATGAAGACATAATGACCAAGAATTAATGCAAGTCTGTCGGTTTAGGGTCCGGCTTTGAAGTCCTACATGAAGTGAGTCTGATTTACACAGATGCTTTAGAACTTACTTTAAAACTGTGGCTATAACAATGTCTCTCCTAAATAATGCAAAAAGGTAGAGTTAGTCAACTTAGAACAACAAAAACACACGATAAGCATCTATAAACCAGTGGAAAACCAGACGAAAATTGCTGCAGTGCGGTAGTAATTCACTTGCATTGTAACTGGTTGTAAAATTGTGATTGATTGTGGATTGTGACTAGACCTGAAGAGATGTTTTGGCCAGATCATCCAACCTTATTTAGATCTTTTACTTAAAATAAAGTACTAAAACCACAATGTGAAAATACTTTGCTATAAGTGAAAGATCTGCATTAAAAAATGTTACATAAGTAAAGGTGAGTAGCATCAGCACAACATGACATTTTTGCAGTGCTGTGGTTGTTAAATGATATTTTCCTTAAATATCTAGTTCAGGAAAATATAACTACATTGTTCATTGTCATGTAGTTAGAAAAATGTACCATATTCTACAAGATCATCCCATGTTTGTAGCATTGCTGTCCCGTGCGATCCACAAAAACTGCGTCCAGAAAAACAGTGTTTCCAGCTTTGCCAACAGCCATTTTCTTGTGAATCCAAGGCTTTTAAAGAGTTTAGTTAGCCAAGGATGGAGGGGATTTTGAAGCTCAGCTCATAAAGCATCCCTTCACTCTCATCATAACAACCAAAATCAACATATTTGTAGATACAAAGTTTTTACGGGACACAAATGGGATGAAAAATGTAATCCGAAAAGGAACCAGAGCTGTGAGATAAATCTAGTGGAGGCCGATAAAAAAACAAAAAAACTGTTCCCAATTTCATGAGTTATTTTTAACATTTTTTCCTGCTGTATTTTCTTGCACACCTGAGTGAATACATTTCCTTCAATGTGTCTGATGCTTTACCAAATATAGAGCCACCTACTTCCTGCTATTGTGCGCTTCATTACCAGTGTCTTTCCATTCCTTCTATTTGCATACCCTCTACACACTGAATCACAAGCTCCTCTGTCTTCCTTAAGGTTAGTTTTTTTTTTTTTTTGTTTTGTTTTGTTTTTCCAGGTGATATAAACAAAAGAAATATGGCCACAGCAGCAGCCCCACTCTTCTTTTAACCACCCACGAGGTAATGTATCATGATTCATTTGATTAATAGCTAACAAAAGCAAGAAGTGTATGGGAGCATTTGCTGTGCGTTCACCATGTATGTTGAACTCCCACACTCGACAACACATAAAACACATCACCATAAATGCAGACAATCTAAAAGGGACACTCATTTCAGGGACAGAGTGAATGATTATTGGCTATTAATAAATTATACGCCAAAGCTTGCTCTTTTTTTTTACTTTGTTGTAGAAAAACCTGCAGTGTCACTTAAAAGGCAAGAATAAACATAAATCTAACTGTATGTATTTTTTGTAGAATTGATCATTTCTTTCCTCCTTTAATTATACTGTAACACGCAACCATTTTCCCTGGTATTAATCAAAAATTCTGATTGTGAAATCACAAGGTGGAGGAAATGTTGGTAGACAAATGGGTAGTTTTCTTGTAATTTTTACATTTTAATAAAAACATTTCTATGATTTACTAATTTTTTGAAGCAAAGTTAAAGTAAAGTTTTAAATCACAGTGTATGTAAACGCAGACATACAACCAATTGAAAATACATGATTTGCCTTTTTAACACATAAAGACCCTGCGCTACATTTATGTCAGTTCCCAAATGAGTTTTTCTCTCTATTTAACCTTTCTGAAATTATTTTTCACAATTTATTATTATATTATCCTCTATGTTTTGCATTTTCACTCCAAATCATGACTCTTCCTACATTTCATTTTCTAGGTTTAATTAGGTGTTCATGAAAATTCACAGTAAATTCAAAAGTTATTATATCAAAACAGGGAAAACTGAAGAAAAAATGAGTTTTTCAGCAAAATATATCATTAGCTGAACATAAACCAAGTGTCTCCATCCACTGTCATTGATCAAACTCCATGGGTTTTACTGGTGAATCAATGTTGTAGAAGATGACAGTGTTTCCACGTTCACTACAGAGCCTCTGAACGTAGGTCATATTTGATGACTATGAAAAGATGGCAAACTGCATTTTACTTACATGTATTGATAGGATTAGTGGATCAACAGGTGTTAGACAGTTACATCAGTAGATGGTTTTGGTTGCCAGTGGAGGTTTGGGTCTGTATGGGTTAAAGCTGCAACATTGCACCAGATGTGTGAACAAGCATTTACTGTATTGTAAACCTTGCTTGCTGCACCATTTCTTCCAAACTGACCTTTTTTTTTCATCAATATTCTCTACCTCCACCTCTGCCTTGTCCCGTCCTCCTCTCTCCACCTCCCATCCTCCTTTTCACCTCACCTGATCTCCTCCTCACAAGCACCAACACTTTATTATTCAGCAGGACTTCACAGGGACACTGTGAAATCACCTATTTCACGGAACCCTTATCGAGTGTGACACTTCCCACACATCAAACAGCCGATCGTCTGACTGTTTCTTTCTCCGTCTGGCCTGAGTTTCCCTGTCGCCGCCCGACTTTGTTTTGTCTCTGTGCTGTGTTTTTGCTTTTACCCTTTAGCCTTGCAAGCAAAAAGCACATAAGCTGCAGCACACAGACTCGATTGCTCTGAAGCACAAGATGAAAAAGGCAAGAAGGCTTACCAGGCTGCTCAAGGTCCTCATTTGGTAATTACATCTCTTACTGATACAAAGCTGAGCGAGAATCAGAGCATGTTTGACTGCTCATTATACTGATGACACTTATGGCAGCAGGATTATGGATTACAATTATTATCCTGATTACTCTGTAACTGGACACCCAGATAGGACATAAGTACATCATAAACTTTAAACACATTACAGGTTACATTAAAAACAAGGACGCATTTCTTAAAGCTAAACCCTTAAAATTATACAACTATTTCTGTAACAACTTCCAAAGAGATTTATCACTGTTATTGTAATATTATCCTCTGCTTTTGCATTTTTCCTGTGAAAATTTGGTATTTTCCTGTATTCAATTTACTGATCATATCGATGTTCAGAAAACGCAAAGTAAATTCAAAGGCTATTATATCAACACACAAGAAACTGAAGCAAAAGTAACTTTTCAGCAAAGGTATCAATAACTGAACATGAACCATGTGTCTCCATCCACTGTGACTGATCCAAATCCATGGGTTTTACTGGTGAATCAATGTTGTAGAAGATGACAGTGTTTCCACTTTCACTACGGAGCCTCTGAACATCCAAATGGGTCATATCTGATGACCATGAAAAGATGACAAACTGTATTTTACACCAATTATTTACATGTATTGATAGGATTAGTGGATCAACAGGTTTTAAACATGTTAGATGAGTAGATGCTTTTGGTTGGTGGTGCATGTTTTTATGGGTTAAAGAAGCAGCTGCATGCATCAGAAATCAGATGAAAGTATACAAGTGTCAAATGGTAAAAATTGTTGACTTTGTGACTTCTGATTAAGTGTATCACTGTGTTTCTCAAATTTAGGGTTGGGGCCCATAATTGGATGCCAAGCTGTTATTCCTGCGTCACCAATTGAGATGAGAAAATAAATAGTAGTATGAGTTAATTTTTCTAATTGAATATTAGAAAAGTTCATAAATGCCAACTTCAGCAAAGCCATGTGCATCAAAGGAGCTAACAAGACAAAACATAATAAGATGAAAATGATGTTAAAGAGGCATCAACACCAAAACAATGTCAGATGCAACAAGATGGAAACTAAATAAAAATCACAGTGTTTTGATAGTCAGAGAATCTGTAAAAATACAGATCTATTTTTGTGATTTGGGTCCCGAGGAGACACAACCTTTCTCTTATGGGTGTTTCGGGTTAAACAGCTATTTTTTGTTCAGCTATTTGATGCATTTCTAACGTCTCTTTGTGGTGAACTTAAACTTTTATGATACTTTTAAAGGTCATAGTTCAGTATTTTTTTGCTACTAACTCAAATCAAATCAAATCAAATTTATTTATATAGCGCCAAATCATAACAGAAGTTATCTCGTGACACTTTACATATAGAGCCAGTCGAAACCAGACTC
>JAPQRP010000005.1:46751134-46764463 GCA_037367295.1 Apogon hyalosoma
ATATGAAATGTAGGATAGTGGTAGAGTACATGGAGTAAAGGAGAGGAGAGGAGGAATGAGGAGAAATGAGGACAAGAAACAAGGAAAGAAGAAACAAGGGGAGGAGAAGTGACGAGAAACAAGGAGAAATTAAAACCGCAAGCAGTGTTAAGGCCCTACAAAAAACCTATATGTAAATGAAATTTTTCACAGTTCTGAATTTTGGGCAAAATTTGGTGAGTTTTCATGTATGTTCAGGGGGTCAAATTTGATCTCAAAGTGCAGGAGAAAGAAAGGGGAAAGAAGTCAGAAAGAAAGAATAAAAATAATTAAAACCGCGGCCCTCAGTGGCAAAATTGTAGGGGGCACTGTCGTGCGAAATTGCAATTTCTTTTGATAAATGCGTGTAGGTCTGGGAGATGGACAACTGAGTCCAATTTTAGCCAAATCAGTGTTGGTATGTCCGAACTGATGCAATGTTTGTAAAGGTAAATTTGTGGGGGGCGCTATAGTGCAAAATATCAATTTCTTCTAATGAATGGGTGTAGGCCTATGTGATGGACAACTGATTCAAATTTGAGCCAAATCGGTGGTCGTATGGCTGAACTGAAGCAATTTTTGTAATGGTAAATTTGTAGGGGGTGCTATAGTGAGAATTTTTTTCAATTTCATCTAATGAATGGGTGTAGGCCTGTGAGATTGACAAGTGATTCAAATTTGAGCCAAATCTGTGTTGGTATGTTCAAACTGATGCCTTTGTTGTATAGGTAAATTTGTAGGGGGCACTATAGTGTAAAATCTGAATTTCTTTCAATAAATAGGTGTAGGCCCAGGAGATTGACAACTAATTCGAATTTGAGCCAAATCAATGTTTGTATACTCAAACTGAAGCAATTCCAGTAAATTTATATTTCTAGGGGGCGCTATAGTGCAAAATTTCAATTTCTTCTGATAAATGGGTGTAGACCTGGGAGATAGACGTCTTAGTCAAATTTGAGCCAAATCGGTGGTTGTATGTCCAAACTGAAGCAATTTTTGCAATGATACATTTTTGAAAAAACTTCGCAAATTTGTGACCGCATCACACAAAAACGGTTATGCCAAACCCACCAATTTGGATAACTTTTGATCCCCCACTTGTCTAGATACTGCACACCAATTTTGAGCTCATTTGGCCAAACAACCAAGGAGGAGATAGTTAAAATACAACAACAGTGAAAACCCTGACTCAGCATTTTGGAAATTTCAATCCAACATGGACTTCAGGTTTGTTTAGGGGAATCGCCATAATAATATATTTTGTTTGTATCCTGATGATGAATCTGTGTTCTGATTTTTGTAGCTCTACAACAAACTTTTCATTGGACAGGGTCCCACTGGCGTAATGTATTTTCACTTTTCAAGGGGGCGCTGTCAATTTTCCACACTTCTGAATTTTGGGCAAAATTTGGTGAGTTTTTGTGCATGTTTAAGGGGTAAAATTTGAGCTCAAAAAGGAGAAGAAAAATAAATAAAAATAACTAGACTTTCCAACATTTCCTTCAGGAAATGTAACCCGTGTGCTTGCCTCTTGCCGGATCGGTGGACTCGCGGCTAGGTACAACATAAAAGCAAGAAATAGCTTCTGTTCACTTCATATGTGGAATCTGTGCATCAGTGTTTGTAGACTGATGTCACCACAGACTTTGTGTAGACCTGTATTCAGATGACAAGCCTCCCACAGTCTGTGTCAGTCCTATTAAAGCACTGTTTAAATAAGCTCCTTTAACTGAATAGCTCCATGTGTCTGTGTATGTGATCCCAGCTGAGCTCATTCAGTTCATACAAAGAATTTATGGGAAGTTTTTGAGCTGTATTATATTTAGTTTTTTCAATATATTTATTTTTATTGTGTTCATTATTTGTTATTTCAATTTCTTTATTTTTAATTTGACTGTAGCTGTATTTTTTCATCTTTATTTTTGTTGTGGAGCCTTAATTACCTTAATTGTCTGCAGCTGTGCCACACAGACCACAGGTGCTGTTACCATGACAACAGACACACACACAGACGCGCAGTCAGGCTCTGAAAAGCTGTGAAAGTGCTCCCGAACTCCTGCGAATTTTGGGAAAACTGTAAATGATAGGTGAAAACTAGCATTATCATGAGTGGCAGAGGAACCTGGGGAACACACAGATGTAATTTTTTTTGTCTGTACAGTGAGAAATGACTGACTTATGGCAGTGGAAAAACAGTCAACTCACCAGGAGCAAGGAGATCTGTTTGGTCCAAATTTGTATTGGTTTGAATAGGAGCTGAGGAAGGACTTGCCCCTAAACTACTGCCTGCCATTTCACTTTAAAAAGAGCTAGGTCTTCAAACAAAGGTTCATATGTATCCTAGGAACCGTGGCTACATTTTTTTTGAAAAGATCATTTGCCTCCTATGTATCCTTTGGCCGGGAGAGCGAGTTATTCAGAAAAATTTCAGGTTAAATTTTCACTGCTCTTCCACTCTAGCCGATGACATCACCCACAGTAAAAAGGCAGATTTTGACTCAACCCAGGGGGTTTTGAAGACTCACCTATCAAAAACCGTAAACCCTATCCTCATACCAAAGACATTCTTGGAGAGATGACAAAAATGCCTGCGTTTTAAAGTTCAAATGAAGTCTGTAGGTAAAAGTATGGCGAAGCAGGACCAGTGCCAAAAAAGCAAAACATTTTTGTTACTCCCATTGAAAATGAATAAGGGTTTTTGTTTGTGTTTTTGTGCAAAAATCGCAAGTGATATCGTTATCATGAGATCACAGCAATAATCTTTGGGCAAAGCCAAACATTTTTGTGTTGACCGAATAATTTTAGGACGAATCGTTTGGAAATGGTAGCCACTTGAAAATGGCCCAATTCATTTTGGATGGACATTTTTGACTGTTTTTTTTTCTCGCAATTTTAATGAATCAGAATGTATTGGAATGCATGAGAATGTCAATAAAAATAATAGCACATCTTTCAAGACCAGACTGCACATTTTTTCAATTATATGTTGTGGTGTATTTCTAACAGTGTGGGCCACATTTTTTTTCCCTAAGTTTTTTGTATGATAATAATAATAATAACAATAATAATAATAACAAGTCATGATAATAATAATAATAATAATAAATATGACAAACAATAATCCCCTGTGCCTTGCATTACATGCAAGCACACAGGGAATAATAATAAATAAATAATAATAAAAATAATAATAATCTGAGCAGGAACAATATATCCACTTCCATGACAACCACGTATTTGGCCTTATTTGAAAGGTCTCAAGCTCCCCCACATCACTGTGGGGTCCAATGTCAAATGTCGTGCACTTACACTCACATGACCGACCCCGACGGGGCGTGGCCCATTGACTCCCACTCATTCTAAGCAGGAGTAAGCATGCGGTTTGTGTACATGACATGCACATGCTCAAAAGGGCTCACTGCTGTGAATGTGAATGTGTGTGTGAGTGGTGACAGTCATCAATGGCAACGGCAACCGCGTCACAGGCATTTTTGTCCGCGTGCTCACACTGTGGACTCAATAGGCCCTGGGCCGACATGTTACTTGGCTCGGGCCTAAATGAGGAGAGGAGAGGAGAGGAGAGGAAAAACAATGAGAAAAGAGGAGAAAAGAGAAGAAAAGAGGAGAAGTGAGGAGAAACAAGGAGAAACAAGGAGGAGAAACAAGGAGAAAAGAGGAGAAATGAGGAGAGGAGAAATGAAGACAAACACAGAGAGACAAATGAAGAGAGGAGAAAGGAGGAAAACCTGATGGCGTCATAGTGGATGGGATACAGGAGAAATGAATGGAGAGGAAACAAATAGAAATGATGAGACAAGAGGAGATGAAAAAGAAGGACAGGAGAAACAAGGAGAGGAGAAACCAGGAGAATAAAGGCGAACCAAGGGAGGAGAGAACATAATGGCTTAGCAGAGATGTGGTAGATCCAAGGAGAGGAATCTAAGACGACAAATCGGAGGTGTTTGATGCATTCGTCCTCTAGTGGCTGCGAGCCGTTGTTTCTTAATGTGGCTGTAAAGCATGTTCACATTGCACCTGTGATTTACAACTACATAATTAAACTTCACCTGAGAGGACAGGGAGACAAAGGGATGGGAAGGACAGTGTACAGGAAGATAAAAGAGAAACATGGAATGATAAACATGAAAGGTGATTGAAAGACTGGCATTTTAGGGGTAAATGGGATGAGAGGAGAGAAGACAAAGGTTGAGACAAAGGGGTGGAGAGAAAGGGGAAGCATTTTCTTTTGTATGTGTGTGTTTTAGGTACTAGACAGTGGTGGCTCTGATTCACCTTGATGGAACCTTGGTCTGTTGTCATGGAACATTAGGCCTGAAAAATTCTCCCTCTGCCCTGGATCTTTCTCCATCTCACCTCTGCTTCACACCAACACACCCTTGTGCACACGCACACACGTGCACACGCACACACGCACACGCACACACACGCACACACACGCACACACACACACACACACACACACACACACCGTCTTTCATTAAATGTCTGGCACGTTAGGATATCTAATGATAAGTTCGAACACAAGACACTGCTTTTGAGGCATTCGGGAATCTGCCCTAGTTCTGACTGAGTAGATGGTAATACAGCTGATGACATAATTCATGCTCAACTGAGCACAGACACTCATGTATGCCTTCAGGGTTTATATTATTCAGTCATGAACAAAATTGTCTGGGTGCTTTTTCAGATTTGTGTTTTTTGGGTTAGGGTTAAAGGGGGGATCAGTTCATATCATGGACTAAAGCATACAAAGTGAATGTAACCACAGATGCACAAGCTACTGGTTTGTAGATTGCTGTTTTGAAGCACACTGTCTGCATTTTGGTCATCCAATTTAATCTTTCTGGACCCAAAAGTGATGACATTTGCAAGGGAGGTGTGAAGAGTTGGCTAGTGAAATTCATTGAGGTAGCACTAATGCTATTGCTGACACTGATCATACTGCTAACCATCTCAGTTATGTTAAACAGCACCAAGTAATTTAATAACTATTAACATATATGTATAGTTAAATTTCTTTACGAGGGAGGTGATAGCACTAACCACTGCACCACCGTGCCATGCTAAATAAGTGTTTGATATATGACTATACTAATTTCCACCAGTGATTTCATAACTGTTAATGTTTATGTGTAGTTGAATTTCCAATAATTCATCCATTTTCTGACTTGCTTAGTCCTTGCATAGTATTGTGGGGGATGGTGCTGGAAGCTAGCCCAGGACCTTCATGTTGTGAGGCAATGGCACTAACCACTGAATCAGCATGCCACCCTAAATAAGTATGTTTAATATGTGACCATTCTAATTTGCACCAGTGATTTAAAAACTGTTAATGCATATGTGTAATTGAATTTCTAATAATCCATCTATTTTCTGAACCACTTAGGGTTGCATGGGTCAGTGCTGGAAACAAACACAGGACCTTCTAGCTGTGAGGTGATAGTGCTAACCACTGCACCACCGTGCTGCCCTAATAATGTACATATATTTAGTATATGACCATATTAATTAGCAGGCTAACTGACAGATCATATAATGCAGTACTGAATTAATGCTAACATTTTCCTTGGCAGCCTCGTTACACTAATAAACTCAAGTTCCACCCCTTCTGATTGTGACTTTATTTTGGGGGAAAGAAATATATCGTAGTCAATAGCAGGAGACAAATAAAATTTGTGTTGCCATGTGAATTATGCATCATTTACAAATATGATGGTATATATGAACATCACAGTTGCTGTAAAATTGTGAAACTATCAGACTGTGAAGATACATAAATATAAAGACTACGCACCAGAATGTCACAGAGGTGAAGTCTTTGTAACTGTATCTCTGGACAATCTGTTCAGAATCACTGACGATATCATCATGACCAGAGTGGAATGATTTTCTCTGAGATTAAGGCAAATGGTGCCAAAGCAGTGGTTGTTTTAGGGTGTATTCAGGCCTACTCCCTTTGGTCTGTTTAAAACGGACCAGAGTTCATTTTCACAGAAAGACTTTTTTAGGTGTGAATACAAACATGCAAACTCTGATGCGAATCAAACAACTGGTCCGTTTCCAAACGGACTCTGGTCTGTTTCACTTCTGGTATGCATATAACCAGCCTCAGGCCAAAACAAACCAAGGACCCTTGCGCCTTTTTTGTGCTTGACAAGCCACCATAGCCGTGTGGCCTTGTGGATAATCAACAAAACTGGAAGTAGCCAAGCCGCATGGGTAGCCAGAGCTAATAGCAGCAGCCATGAGCCATGGACAGATGTGGAACAATGAGGATATTGAATGTCTCATTGACATTTGGTCCTAAAGTAAGTAGGTCCTCCATTTTGTTTTCATCAACACCTGCCGTCTCTGATTCACCCCACCCCTGACTTTTCTGTCCAATGCCACCACAGTTCGTCACATGCATGCTTCTGTTTACAAATTTGGTCCACTAGCAGAAAGTGCAATGAGAATGCGATCTGACCCAAACAAGAAAAATAAAATCTGCATTAGATCCTAACCAAATAAGTGGGCCAAAGGACTTTCCAGGTGTCAGTAAACCCTCAGTGTATGTGAATCATGTGTGATGAGAGACGCAGTCAACTCAGCTGTTTAACACAAAACTAGATGGGGAAGTTTTCAGTATTTTTGGCACAAACCACAATTATCTTCGCTTGTAAAATTACCTTTTATCTCAACAAACATCATGGTAGGACAATTGACACAACATCAACTGATCGCTGTTGACAATTTTTCCAAAGTTAGGTCCCAAAAGACAGGGTGTGGGGCTCTCTACGGTAATTTAGCACTGGTAAAGACATCTGCTTAACAAAATCCTTCAATGATGACACTTCTCAACTAACTTTTAGTCATACATTATCAATGTGAAAATCAATTTTTTATATCTACAGAATTTGTTTTACATATTGTGTTAATTCTTCTTTTATTTATTTACTCATTACATGCTCAAAACACACGATCTAAACTAACAGTAGTGCAGTCTGTTAGAAATAAATACTTTTTTTTTCAGTTAACTGAAGTGCACAATGTTAGATTTAACAAACAAGATGTGAATCACAACTGTCACCCAACACCCAAATGACAGGAAAAGGCCACATATTTGCTCTGATGTCAGATTAGGAGAAAACCAATTGATGAAATGTCCACAAGTACAGTCATTAGCAGGCCCAGATAAAGTGATTATAATGACTCCTGGAAATAGAGGGAGGTTGTCTTTTTTTTTTTTAATTGATTTTTTGCAGCCAACATCGTAGTGTTCGACTTCCACATTGGTTTCAGTTGCCTCTTCGATCATACATGTGGAAGGTCAGTTTTTAAATCCATGTTTTGTACTGAACACCTATTGACTTTATTACATCTGTAGGCTCTCACTGTGCCTGTGTGTGCATGTCATGTAGAGGAAAATGCTGCATTCAGGGCAGTAGGACACACCTGATCTTTTGTATGCCCCTCTGCCCATTGTCACACACACGCACACGCACACACACACACGCACACACACACACACACACACACACACACAGGAGCAGTTGCATCGGCTATAGATTGATTGCCCTTGTCTGGTGTCTAGCTTTTCTTTACTTCATCCTCCAAACCCCCAAGGCCAAATCAATAAAAACAGGATGACAGCTCATTTCACATATACACGCATGCCCGCATGCACAAAGCGGAGTGGAATAAAACAGAACAAAACAAAGAACAAGCAGCAAGATGAGCTTTAGGGATATTATTAATTTAATGTTTCTGGATGTTGCATTATTAGAACAACCCTCACTTATTTATTTATAATGTTGGTGCTGAGTTTTCACTGCCTGGCATAGGACTACTGTGTTCCCCAAAGACCACACATCAATCTCACAGTATGGGCCTACTGTGGTTCAGCTCTATAACAGTTTCATACTTGGACTCCCCATTGAGCATCTAGATTTTTCTTTGGCTACAGTGGCTTGGTATCACTTTTGTGAGTAACTGTCCAGTTTTTCTATCTATTCCATAAATGGAAACATACTGTAGGTCAGACAGTGTTCAGAATTCTTTATAGTCTAAGATGTAAGGCTCATTTCAAAGATAAAATAACCTGTGTAGAAACGTAGACAGATAACTAGATTCAGACTCTGATTTATTCTGATAATGTGGTGTCAAAAATGACATGATGTGTTGCAACTAATTTCAGAATGATGCCTGGATATACCCCTCCCCTGGAAGTTGTAAGTGATGATGAGAATGATTTAAACATCTGCAATTAAAATGTGCAAATTAGTGTGAAAAAAAAATCACATGTAGTTTCAATGAAAGTCAGTTCCAGTTGATTAATAAGCACTAACAATAGAGATGCTCAGTTATTTATTAACATTCATTCCAGTTCATTTCCACTGTGGGTAAATAAATTATCCATGGAATACATATGCACTGAACATGGAATAAAATGTGGAAATTATCTAGATGCATGTGTTGTCACAGATGACATGATGGGATGAATGCAAACTAAATGCTTACATGATGTAGCATTTTACACTGTTTGACTTAATTACATCTCTAAACATTCACCACATATAAGCAAAAGGAAGCATGGAGGTCAAAGTGGCTAGCGGAAAGCTAAAACTGCTGATTAGAATAAGACAGTGTACATAATAGGGGTGTAATGGTGCACTTGTTTGTACCAAACTGTTTCCGTTCGGGGCCTTCGATACAATACAGAGGGGTACCAAACAAATACATGTAGCCTATGTGAAGAACACAAACACTTGGGAAGCAGGTTGGCTGCAAGCAGAACCCATGTGCAAGGTTTCATCTGTATACATTCAGCAGTGGTGAATTCTCAGCGCTGTTGCAAAAAAACACAAAACATGACAACAGAGAGTATAACAGAAGTTGGGTCAGATGTTCAAAGCATGTTAAGTTTCACTTTCGCTTTGTTGCAGCTTTGTGGCACAAAGAGTCCACTGGTTCCTTTATAGCAAAAATATTTTTATTTTTTAAGTCAAGTTGGCAAAGTCAAGTGAACCTTTTCCTCTTTTCCTTCACCATGCCTCTGCTGTGGTGTTACTGTGAGGTCACATTCACAGCACCTCAGGGAATACTGTGAGGTGTTCAAAGACACTCAGCAAATTTCAGTGTTTGCCATAAACAAACATTGAACATTCAAAAATACAAAAATACATAACATGTGGGGTGCCTGTTAATGCACAAATGACTGAACAATATTTTGTTGAAATGTCCTGTGTCCCACAGGTAGTTACAGAGCACACTCCCCCGTACCCATCCCTTCACTGGTCTCCTTCACTGTACTAAAAATGTATCGAAAATGCATCAAACCAAAAGACCCCTGTACTGAAAACGTACTGAACCAAAAATTTTCTGTACCGTTACACCCCTGATAAACAATAACATACATTTTCAATGAATTATACAGTTTGAGCAAACCACAACTTAAGGGTAGCTTTTAATCACATAAGAGCACTAGCATAGCACATGCACATGGATGTAAAATGTCACGAAATGCAAAGCTTGTAGTTTGTACAATAACAAATTAAAATGCTCAAAACATAATAAAATGTGTGAGTTAAATTACCCAAAATAATCTAAGAAAATACAAACTAAACATCAGTAAATAAAGGACATAAAGTGAAATGATAAGGGTCTGTTACATACTTAAGTACGTATGTAAAAATAAATGTGTATGAGTGTGTATGTGCATGGATGTACCTCGATACATCTTTGGGGAAAAAAAAACAACAACAATAACTTCTCAAACAATATGTAGCAATTAAATCTACTCTGAAAGACAATACATTGCACTGGGAGTAAGAAAAGGTCTTGACTGGTTCTTAAAACACAGCCTTATTTATAATATTTGGTGTCAAGTCCTTTACTTCACATGCATAAGCAGATATCTTGTCTTTAATGTGTTCAATTTTCTACATATCCAATAATAAAACATTGCTTGTGGTTGGCACTTAAAACTGTAGAATTCCACGGCACCTTTATATTTTCTCTACGATGAATTTCAAACACACTTTTAATACTGACTGCTTCTGTTTCTTTAATAATCTTTTTGCTCTTGCCTATTTAACTTCATCATTTGCTCATTGTTTGTCTTCTTAGGCACTTCCACTGAAGCCTCTTCAGATGTGACCAAAGCTTCAGGTGCAATCAGGTGCTTTGATTTAATTGTTTAAAGGGATGCACGTTCAAAGAGACACATTTCCTGTAGTGAGATTAGTTCTGGTCACAGTGGGCTCACTAAAATGGCTCACTCCTCATTGTGAATTCAACCTGAATAGAAACTGTTGGCGGTACTTGGAGATTATGCGTGTGTGTGTGTGTGTGTGTGCGCTGCCCTTGGGCAAGCTGTCTTTCTGACGCCATGCAGCTCTTAATGCAAAGCACAAAGGGTAATAGGTAATTAATATGCAATACACACTAATATGCCTGCATGCATGTGTGTGAGTCCATGCGTGTGTGAGGTTAATAGGTAATTAATATGCACCACACACTGGCATCCCAGGCAATTAAAGATCCAGCGTTGTCCGCTGATGCTTCGTAACGAGAGCCCTCTTTAATTGGAAACATTTCATTGTAAACATGTTGATTTATATGACTGGCTGTCATTTGGCGAGATTAGAGAGAGTAAGTGATTAAGGAAGAGAAATGTAAAGAGAGGGGGATGGGGGGATGAAACAGGGAAATTCAAGCATAAAATGTTATATAAATGCTGCTTATATGATAAAATATGCAAAAAAAGGTATTAAACCTATTAGTGTGTTTACATTAAAATATGTGACTATAGAAAAAGGGGACTGAAACATTAGAATACAAAACTGACACTTAAATAAAAGGAACAATGAACAAAATGAGACATCATTTATGAAATATAAGATTTACTCACAAAAAGAATGTTGGGGAATGAAAGTTAATGACAGAAAGATGTGCCAAATAAACTTAAAAATGATAAATAACACTCTGCATTGATGGATAAAGGACTAAAAAAAATCTCACTGAGTAAAAGGTATATTAACATTAAACTGCACATGGAGATATTAATGTAAAATACCACACTTGCACAAAAGTAGAGTATGATGGTGACTTTCATACTCCATCAGACAAGGAGTCACATGATGCACCAGCCTTGACCCTGACTTAAAAAAACAACCTAAATAATAAAATATACAGCTATGTCCAGGCATTTCTCAAGGGTTAAATAAACACAAGTAGACGTGATGGTGCATTCAGACAAAATAAGCAGTGACAGCCAAATGACTCACTTCACATCACGTACATAACACTGACTTATATGTGCATCTTTCCTCTCAGACCCCCAGCTGTACAAAGATTTAGCAGGATTGACATAAAAATAAACTTTAACAGAAGGCAAAAAAAATGCTACGGCTGAGTTTCAATACAATGCTTATGTTGTTAACAGTTACTATTGTGAACTAATAAACCAGGCAAGGAAACACAGTAAATATCCTGTTCCTGTATTTGTCCCACAGTGGGCTACTGGCCTAAGAAAGATAAACAGTATGTGTGTGTGTGTGTGTGTGTGTGTGTGTGTGTGTGTGTGTGGGTGTGTGTGTGTGTGTGTGTTTGTGCGTCTGCGTGCGTGTGTGTGTGTGCATGTGTGTGTGCGTGCACATCCATGAAGGTGTTATACCTTCAAGTGTTATTGTTTTATTGCTGTGTTTGTGAGCATGACTCCGTGTGTGTGTGTGACTGATGCATGTTTATGTTTGTGAATGCCTGTGTGAACACAAACACATGCAGATGATTATACTATAATAATATACAATCAAGTCAATGGGGTTTTCCTGTCTGTGGGACGACAGCATGGGTTATTGTTCGGTACCCAGTTATTCTCACAATGTGGCTGCATGAAGAAATCTAGAGGTCAAGATGGTCACAATAGCTTTTGGAAAGAAGCACATTTGCAGGATTAATGAAATTCAAGTGGGGAAGATTGAACACAGCAGTGCATCATAATGAGAAATCATTTGTCACGTTATGTTGAGCAGATGTACAATTCAACCAATTTTTCAACAGGTGAGGTTACAATAACTCTGTAAATGTACAGAGTTCAGAATATTGGTGCAACTAGACAAAACTAGCTGTCAGAAGCAACGGCTAGGGGTATATCCCAAACGCCCCCAATCCTTAACCAGACACCTATGATGTCATGATGTGAAGCATCCCCAGGTCATGGCCTTTCATTTGCACTTGATTTGAAGTCAATCAGACAAATAGTTCCAGAGATAGGAACAAAAGAGTGTTTAGTGATTTTAAACTTTTGAGCGGCCCCTTGTGGGAAATCTAGAAATGGTAAATCATCCAAAATCAAATCAGTTCTTCCTCTTCATGATATTCATTAATATAGAAAACATGGAATTTCTAAACCGAATATCTTTCCAGTTATCGTGTTAACACGAAGGATAGCACAAACAATGACTTTTTAGTCATGAAGCTCCACCTAGTGGCAAAATTTGGAACCGTACAGGCACAGCATCATGACATAACACATGCTGAGATCATTACCTTTCATTTCCACTGGATTTGAGGTCATTCAGACAAATAGTTCCAAAGATATAGTGAAAACGGTGATTTTTCAGTTATGAAGCTCCACCTGGTGGCCAAATTTTGAACCAGACAGCTATGATGTCATGACAAGAGGCATCTCCAGGTCATGACCTTTCATTTGCACTTGATTTGAAGTCAATCAGACAAATAGTTCCAGAGATAGGAACAAAAGAGTGTTTAATGATTTTAAACTTTTGAGTGGCCCCTTGTGGGCAATCTAGACATGGTAAATTGTCCAAAATCGAATCAGTTCTTCCTCTCCATGAAATTGATTGATATGGAAAATTTGGAATTTCTAAACCCAATATTTTTCAAGTTATCGCATTAACACGAAGTATATCCAGTGGCAGCGGAGCCAGTGGGGCTGGCAGTGGCGGTCAGACCAAAAACATAATATCCCCAACACTGCGTTTGGGGATATAATTAAAATACTTAAGAGCTTTATTCCAAACCCTAAACAAGCAATATTCACCCTACCTCAGTGCAATAGTCACAACACATGCCCCTTGTTTTCCTAATCTTACCTTGTATAAATCCTATATTGCTTGGATACATCCTTATTTGTTGTATATAGTTCTCATCTGTAGTATAGTTAGCTTTTGTATATTTCAGTAGTTTTAATAGTACTTTAGTAGCATATGTACACACGTGGACAAAATTGTTGGTACCCCTCTGTTAATGAAAGAAAAACCCACAATGGTCACAGAAATAACTTGA
>JAPQRP010000005.1:46782454-46796280 GCA_037367295.1 Apogon hyalosoma
TAAAATGATCCTCTATATTAAGGTCGGCATGTACAGAGACTGTCCACTTTATTGTACCTCAGATCTGTGACATGATCCACCATTGGGCATGTGCTGACAGCAGAAAAGAAGGTTTAAAACCGCTATTAATTTCTTCAATTTTCCCTGAAGAGCACTAATTAGACCTTAAAATCTAAAAGACATAATGATTTGACATGTGAGAGCAGTGAAGGGGTAACTGGAATGAAAGGAACTGACAGGAGTGTAAAAGAGGCACAAATGATGTAGGTGGTGGCAAGAAAGCTGGAGAAAAAAGAAAGGACAAATAAAGAGACAATTCAGAGATGTAACGTGAGAAAAACAGACAAAAGAGGTGAAAGCAGGGAAAAGGAGAAAGTGAAGTATAGACAATAAGCCAGACAGCTAACACTCAGAAAGAACCCAAACTGTAAAAGTGAGAAAGAGCTGCAAAGACAAAGAGAACTGAGAAAGAGCTGTCCATGAAGAGATGTGGCCTACATTCACAAAGGCTGCATTAAATCATGCTCTACTAGTCAGCATACAGACCAGGACCCACACACACATTTTCTTTTACACGTACTTTAATCCACAACCCACTGATTCAAAATGTAGAGAAGGACATGCATCTACAGCAGGGGTGTTAAACATATGGCCCGCAGGTCACAGCCATCCCACCAAAGGGTCCAATTCAACCCCTTGGAGAAATTTATGACAAGCAAAAATTATACTGAAAATATTAATAATCATTTTAGTTTAGGTTCCACATTCAGCCCAATTCAACCTCAACTGAGTAAAATACTATCATAATCACCTATAAAAACTGGCAATTCCAATTTTTTCTCTTTGTTTTATTGTTTAAAAAAAGTGACATTACATGAGAATGTTTACATTTACAAACAATCCTTTCACAAAAATGTGAATAACCTGAACAAATATGAACAACCTGAAATGACTTGAGGAAAGTAAGTGGAATTTTAACTATATTCTACCTGTTACTAAATGTTTTGTGCATTTGTAGATCCACTGTGATCTGTAAGTTGTAATGCACATGTGTAAATGAGAAGCTGAGGAATAATATTAACATTGCACTTATTTTTCTTAATACATTACAGTTTTTTCATAGCTGATCATGTTATTCAGTTTTTTTTTTAATGGATAATTTGCTTGTACAAGTAAACATTTTCATTATGTAAGTTTACCTTTTTACTGTAAAACATAGATAAAAGTTGTGAGTTGACATTATTTGTATATTATCTTATTATTTTACTAATCTGTTCCACTTCAGATCACATTGGGCTGTATGTGGCCCAAGAACTAAAATTAGTTTGACACCCATGATCTACAGCAAAAGAAAAGGCTGGACATGATATAATACAACATTTACTGCACACAGACACAGAAATGTATTGCTTGAGCACCTCTAAACACTGCAAGCGACACCGACTGGGAGAAAAAAGAAATAGATGGAATTGAGGAAAACTAAACAACTGCACCGCCAGGTTCTTAAACCCTGCTCATCAGATGTTTGGTGGTAGACAATCAAATCAAAACAGCAACCAACACAAAAGAAAGACACTGAATACATAACGCTTCCCAGTGCGGAGCCTGAGCACTCTTTCAACACTTCAGAAACCGATTTCAATACTTTACACTTCAATGTAAGTTACTGAAATTCACATGAAAAGGTGTTTGCTGAAGCGAGCACATATGGTTACAAAGCTGAGAGAGGAAACCCTGCCATGAGTCTCTCTATGCACAGTTTCAAAGCCTGTCAGTTTAGCAGTCTCATCTGCATACACAGCTTTGGGTAAAAAAAAAAAAAAAAAATTAATCCTGCAGCTTCATTAATTGCTGGAAATGAGTTTGGTCCAAACAGCTCACATTCCTGTTTGTTTACACACGTTTAATCTCCCGAATCAAATTAGATTTTAGCTATACTAAACATTTATTTTAATGCAAAGACACCGACAAAATAAGACACCGGGTGGTTCGTTGACCTTTTGTACAAATTTATGGCTTTTGTCAGATTTTATTACAGTGTCATCAGAGTAACACAACCCTTTTGTGAATAGGGAACAATGGAAAAAAAAAAAAAAACTCTTTTACTGCCTTTGTCAAGCTCAACCTGTGCAAAAAAAAGAAGACTCAGCTGCCATTTTTGTTGATCCCTCACAAAACAAATTTCTTTCCTGTGAGGTACACAAAGACACAAAAACATACAACTAAGACAATGTCACTGCATGAACATAATATTAACAAAAGTCTTGCATATGCTGGATGTAGCCGGAATAATGCATGATATGAATGTTTTCCATATCCATGAAATAACAACACTCATAAGTCTGTGGTACAGGGTTGCTTTTCTGTATGACATATATTTAGCTGAAGGTTTTAGTCGTCGTCACTACAGATTGGAAACAAAGCTGTGTTGCTGTTGTAATCATAAAGTAAAGTACAAAATACGCTCTCAGGTATTTTCTTTTTTTTCCTGCCTTGTCAGCTGTGGATCTGTAATAGTCTGGGTGACTTTACAGTCTGTGTCAGAATGACTTGAGGCAGGCCAGTGGCCTACTGACAGCTATTTCCTAATGATCTCCCTGCAGAGACTCCATGCCTGATGAAGTAAAGCTAGAAACGGTTCAGCCCCTGTTACTATGTAGCTGCAATGTTTTACCCTTTGATTATAATTACCTAATCACAGCTAAGAGAGGTGCAGCTTCTGAGCACTTAGAATGTTCCTTTGGACTTCTGGGGAGACCGTCAGTTGAATTTAATAGAAATATCACACTTGAACTCATTAGTCAAACATACTCTTTAGCTGGAAATTAATGCTCCTGAAATGTGATGAGGCTCAGGGAGTCATGTCTTGCTTTATACAACAAAATTCAGCTTCATATGAGTTCACACATACACATGGAAAGATTACAAAACAAAAAATTGGACAAATGACCCTGTATCTCACCAGCATGTTCTATTAAGAATCAATACCAAGTTGAATTTGTGAGGTTGTAAGGTCCTGCCGCCATGTTAGAGTCCTGTGGTCTTGATGCAGGAGATCAATCTCCCAACAGCAGTGGGTAGTACTTTCACTGGAGGAGAACTCAACTAATTAAATCAAAGTCCATATATGACTTCCTATCAGTGCTCAATATTAACTATATTGATATCTGTAACCATTTCCATGTTGTAAGCCATCAAAATATGGACCATTATAAGTAAAGGCAAATTTTTACTATTTCCAAAATTGGTTTAAAAAAAAAATTAAATAAAGTATCTCAAAACTGTGAAAAAAATTTGTAGATATCGTCTCAAGGAAGCTATATATAAAATTTGAACTTAATTCAACAAGTACTTTCGTCTGAGAAAATGTTTGAAAGAAACTGCTAAGACGGGAATGTCAATGACAAAGACGATGATGACGATGGCGCCAGACACAGCGCCTTCACTATAGCTCATGGCCTATCAGCTGGTGAGCAAAAAACAAAAAAGGAATAGGATATATCCACATGCACACACTTGAAAGATTAAACATTCTACAGCTACGAAATATTATACTTTTGTGCACTATACGGTTTCATGCCACTGTAAAAACCTGGTTCTGATATGTTTTATTTTTTTTTATTTCAGGAGCCATTCAGTTGCTTTTAACTGCAGAAGTAAAGTCTACTGTAAGAGTGAGTGAGGAAGAGGAAATTGAGTAATTCAACAGCACAGAGGAAGATTGGAGAGGAGTGCAGAGGAGAACGCCGAGTGGCTCTAGGTGAAACAACAACAGTTAAGGCTGGTGTGCGGTGGGAATGTTTGGACTTCAGTGAGAGCAGAACAGCGGTTGCATGAGAGCAGCAAAGTGCTGCAGGGCTCAGGGGAATACCCTCTACTAAGCTAAAAACACACCCGCACGGTAAGAAACTCTTACAAAAAGAATAAACAGATCCATGTGCACACTCACTGAAGCACACTAAAAAAGTAAAAACAAACACGCCTGAATACAAAAATAAACACACAGATTGGAGACAGCGAACTAAGGAAGTGCATATGAATGTGCAGAGACAACCATACCAAACATAAAACAGATCAATAAAATAAAAACAAATATTCTTATTATTGTTAAAAAATAAATAAAATTTCCTCTCACATAAAAATTTGTCCACTCACCTTGACAGGATCCGCTGAGTTCCTCAAATCCTGGCTTGCACACACACTTCCCGATAGGCACCAGCCATTCTCCCTCTGTGCTGCAATGCATTCTGGGAGGCTCGTACAAAGGCAGGGAGTTATTGACACAGTGGCCGACAACTTCTACGAGCTGTGAGGCCTCCGAACCTGGGATTGTGTCAGGAAACTCGGCCAGACTTTTCACCAGAAACGGGCAGCGTTTGTAGAAAACCCGCACAGACACTAAAGCAATACAGGCTCCCAAATCCTGAAACGCCAGGTAGAAGCCTTTCCGGGTTAAAGGCCCTAAATCTCTGACTTCGGTGTTGAGCTTCATGACGCGGTCCCCCAGGTCCAGCTCGGTGAAGCTCTCATCAGCTGCAATGGTGTCGATTTTGATGTACCTGCTCTCTTTCATGGCCCTGTCTTCCTCCTCGGTGATCCCTGCTCTGTCGCTCATTTCTCCGTTGTCCATTTCGTCCTCGTCTCCATCTGTTTCATAGTAATACATGTTAAATGTCTCCTTGCAGGTACCGACTCCTCCTGGCAGGCTGTTGCAGTCTCTCAGGGTGAACTTGAGCTCGATGAAGACACGCTGGGCACCCTCAGTCAGGATCCAGTTGGTGTGGAGCCAGTTGTTCTGGTTCTGCTCCATCACTCTGCATACCTGGTAGGTGTGGATGGGGGCGTAGTCCTCGTCCACCTCCCCAATCTCCTCCCACTGTGGCACAGAAAGAGGAGACGTATTTATTTATTTAACCTTTATTTAACCAGGAAGTCCCTTGAGATAAAAATCTCTTTTTCGAGGGAGGCCTGGCCAAGAGGCCCATCAGTACAATACAAAAGAACAGAGAGATTATAAAACTTACCTACGATTAAGACAACATAAAATAATTGAAATCCACATTAAGAATAGCAATTAAACACTTCTGTTAGACAGTTTGTCAGAACTATATGATGGGTAAAGTCTGAGTTTGATTACAATGTTTAATCACTGCAAGAATGTCCTGAAGTCTGACTCATTTTTTCATTCAAATACAATAACACTACAACAGCTATGCAATCTAATTACCACAATATAAAATGGACTTACTATAATATATAATATAATGTCTAATACTACATATAACGTGCAATAACCTGTTTACATTTCAGTCATTTCTCTTCCTCTTCTATGTTGATTTAATTATTATCTGTTCTGTTGTTTTCTATTTCTGTTGTAAATGTGTGCGTTTTTAAATGGCCATTTCACTAGTGATCCTGCCAATCATAATTTTGTTCATCATTCCAATTCATGTCTTTTAGTCCAATACATTGGCATCTTTGGCAGAACTTCAGAGTTTGTTATTCTATGCACTTCAAATGATAGATTTAGGTCATTTTTTAATATAGTAAAAATAGGTATTGAAGGTTAAACTGATTTTAATTAATCTACAGAAATGAATCCTATATTATAAAGGGGAAGTGGACTCTGTCTGTGTGTCTCAGGCATCCACAAAATCTGGAGAGAGCTGACTGCTGAAGTCTGGCATACTTATTTCTGGTCAAGGAAGAGATTAGCGAAAACAGCAAGTTGATAGGACCAATATTTTGGGAGATTATTAGTAATTTTGGAATACAATAGCCTCTCAATGGCCAATCGCGCAGAAACACACGTGCCCACTGAGAGGTTATTCAACTGTAAATGCCAGTGGAATTTACCAAGAAAGTAAAGAAAATAAAGGAATGGACTGTATCAGAGGATCTAGAACCCATGGTTCTCCACGGGTCAACGTGCTAGTTGTATTCTATGAGATCATCACGAAACACATATCTCTAAAACTGCAGCTTTGATGAGTTGAAAAAAAAAAACAGGCCTGTTTTCAGCTTTGCTTTTGTTTGACAATGCAATTTTCAGCTGATCCAAGAGGTTTTTAAAGGGTTTATTTCATCAGTTTTATTAGGAACTGTGATGCAAACTGCAGTCTCTATTGGGCAAGTCCTGGTATCCACTGAGGAAAAACAAAAGACACAGATGCTTCAGAAACATCACATGATTATATAACCTTGCAACAACATAAAAGCAGATAATGCAGGCAGGTAGCATTACAAGGCAACAATGTAATATAAAAGTAATGACTAACTGAAGGTGTCTGACAAAGGAAAAAGTAATATTTGCCTCTGAAATGAAGTGGAGTAAAAGTGAAATATTATAAAAAGTAAAATACTATAGCAAATTGCTCAATGCAAATGTGATTTTTCCAGACCACCAAACTTTCAGGAGCTTTAATCCAGCAAGTAAGTATCCCTCATCATATCATCTGTTTTGCTTAAATTTGATGGGATGAATCCAACTTTCACATTGTCATTTTTTCACTGATTTTTTAACTGATGTTGTCTTGTAAGAACACACCTGTAAAATGATTCGCAGGGATCAGGAGGATTGATTAGCGGTGGTAACATACCATAAAAAGTGCAATTATCAGCACTAATATAATCATATTTCAAACAATATCCTGTTCTAGAAAGGAGTAAGAAGCATGAAGTCTGGTAAACAAAAAACTACAAATTGACTGTTTTAGACAGGTTTAACAGCGGCAAGAAAAGTGTGTGCATGGATAGGTACAAATTGCAGAATAATCCTAAATTCTTCCACCTCATTTCCTCCTACTGCAACAAGAAAAAAGAAAAAACAGATAATTTTATAACGTATATGCATTCACTATGAATGAGGGGTAGTGTTCCTGTCAGAAAAAGAAATGAATGAACATGCACTTTTGTGTGTGTTCATCTATGCAGACTTTATAGCAATACGGCTAAAATGAGCATGCAAGCTTTTTGTCTGTGTGTGCATATATGTAAATGATGTGTCAGTTTTCACGTGTGTGTGTGTGTGTGTGTGTGTGTGTGTGTGTGTACATCCAAGCCTCTGTGAATGTGTGTTAGACAGCAGCATTAATTCCCTCTGCAGGTCTCCTGGGACATGGCTATTATCTGCATCACTAGCACTCTCCCATGGCTAATACAGGCGCTTCATCATGTCACTGTAATATGGCCAGAGGGACCAGACTATGATCTGGTGTTATAGCTTAATAGCCCATATTAATCAATCCTCGCTGTAGCTGCTGTGTACTACCTTCTGTCTTTGTCTTTTGTCTCTCTCTTTTCTCCGTCTTGTTCTCCATCTGTTTCTTTCTTCTTACTCCCCCCCATTTCTCTCTGCTTTCATCTGTCTTTTGTGTTTTCAGGTTATCATTTGTTTTCTGATCCAGTGATAAAATAAAGGAGGCATTGTCAAGTGTTATTAGATAGTATTTCTTCAGTTCATTTACAGCTTGTTTCTTTGGCAAAATGTCCTCACTTTATCAGAATTTCCTGTCTCATGTTTAGCTTCAGGTGCTTTTTAGTGGTTAAATCATGATATAAGAATGACGGATGTTAAGGTAACAGAGTTAAATGCATTCTTTTAATGAAGTGACCCGCATGTATAGATACAGAAACCTAATGTGTTTGAATGTGTACAACTGATTCCCTATCTCTCCCAGACTCCAGCCCAGTCAGTCCCAGTGCAGACATTAAGCCTCTTACTGGTTAGATCACACAGATCCAACAGCCTGCTCTGAGCTTTACACAGCTTAAATACACACACACACACGCACACACGCACACACACACACACACACACGCACGCACACACACACACACACACACACACACACACACACTACACACTTCATTATTGGTAAGGGTTTGAACAGATGACCTTCTTTAGTTTGACTTGGAATCAAATGCTGCAGTATCTGTGCATATTGCTTTGTTGTGCTACTGGACATCAGCCTGCTTTGCAGCTCCAACATATTAATAGAGTGTGATTTCTAATGCGAATGGAACATGAAACTTGCATGGGCTAACTCTTTTAATTGAGTCATCACACAAAGATTAAAGGACCCTAAATGACCACGGAACAACATTACAATTAGTTAAAGCTCAGGTTCAGGCTTTTTAAAGTCCAATAAAGCTGCATAATTGCATTCTTTATGTGATGTATTCCCTTTAAACACAAAATACTGGCCCTCAACATCAAACAGGGATCAATTTTTAGTGGAAAAGAATTGGTCTACTGAGCCACAGTACATATGGAATAAAAACAGTGTCATTGGACTGGATTATGGTGGCTTTTATTGAGTGGCCTTTTTACTTGTACCCACTAGTGCACCGTGGGCTCACCACTAACCATGCACAGTTTTCCACAAAGTAAATGGCCTTCCAAGAATTTCAAGTGGCTATTTCATGGGATCTTGGACATGGAATGAAGTATGTTGGATTTACAGATGTCGTGGTACATACAGAGGTACTCATACATACTAACACTTCAAGGGTCAGGACCACCAGAGCTGAAATATGAGGTACTGTTAAGTATTCATCCAATCAATCCTGACACCACTTCAAATGTTCAGCTATTGCAAGCAAATCTATTCCCACTTCACTTATTTATTAGAACACTTTGCATGCACAAAAATATGTTCTATCATCCAGAATGGTGCAACTGCTGATTATTAAAAACACTTTTATTCAACTCTTAAGGCTATTAAGATACTTTTACAAAGCAGTATATAAAAACTGTATTTTATTGATGCTTTTGCTATGTGCATTTTTCATTGCTATGTATAAAGATCTTTTTTTATACTTGTAATTTTGTGTATTTAGGAAACTAGTGAATTTACAGTTATTATGTTCATTTTCGATTTTAACTCTAAATCACCAAGCTTTCGAAAACATGTACACGTTTTCATGACACTACCAGATCACTGTATGTTTTAGTTTCACTCCAACATAATAGGGAGTCATTTTAATCACAGCCCTGCATTTTCGCTTAGTTTACCCTTGTCCCTGTCTGCATGGTGTGTAATAAATTTCATATTTTTTTAATAAATCTGCTGAAAAACCTGAAAATTAGCATGTAATTAAAAAAAAAAGATGGCATGCATATACTTTGTGTTACAATAATGCCCATTTTCCATCTGTATCACCTCAACTTAGATACTAAACATGAGTCGGTTGATCCAGAATCACTGTTGTCATGTCATGATGTGGAACACTGAGACAAATTAGTGGAACATCTACAAAACCTTTGGAGCAAATTTTCAAGTCTGTCCTGTTTTAATAAACTGACCATTGATTTTAGAGTGAAAAACTATACTGAATACAGCATTTAATTTCTAACATTTAAAGTTGGATTTAAGTCTCCTCCATTGTTCCCTTACTTGAAGGTTTGTTTGGGTGTAGATGACATCAAGCAAGATTTACACCATGCTGCAATGACAGCCATGCACACTGAAGACATAGTAACTGAGTCAAGTTGTACTGAATTGAGGCGAGTCATGATGATACAGGAAATGGATATCAACATAAGTTTACAGCTATCTCAAATATTATGATGGGTTCCAATTCCTAAAAAAGCTTTGGAATCATATCATTATCATCATGGAAGTTACAATCTGCACTCAACAGACACTTTGAAACTGTTTGTTCCAAAGATATGGACTGAATTAGGAAAGAAATCTTTTAGGTTTTCAGTTCCTGATGGCTGGACCAAGCTTTAGTCTGTGCTCCATCTCCAAACACTGATTCCTTTGACTGATTTTAAAGAGAACGTTAAATCTCTGGAATCAAAGCTGTTGGTCTGTAGATCTTTTGACTGATTGTATATGTTTTTTGTGTTTGCAAATGCTTTTATTATTATAAACTGTAATTATGTGACTGTATTGCTGCCATCTTGACCAGGTCTTCCTTGAAAAAGAAATCCCCCATCCACAAGGGACCAACCACAAAAGTAAAAAGAGCTTTGGATTCATATAATATTTGCAAGCTAAAATGCTTAAAAAGTGTAAATTTGTCTTTTGGTTTTTAAATGGTAGAATACTGTACATCCATGACACGTGTGATTGTGATATTTTGACTGTTACTCTTTTGCTTGCTTATAGAGAATATAATACAAATTCATGCTAACAAGGAGGGGTGGGCGATATGGAAAAATATATAAATTTAAAAAAAAATACAATCAAGATCTCGATTTTATCAAGATTCCTTACACCAATTTTTCCGACTAATTTGCAAGTTTCTGAACAGTGCAACCACAAAATTTTCCTATGTAAAACATAACCCTAAAAGAAAAAAAAGTAGCCCAAAGAACCTTCCAGAACATTTTTAATTTAGTTTGTGCAATTTTGCCAAAATGTGCCAAGAACATAAACACACTAAAATTTAAACACTCTGATTAAGTGCACTCTTGAACATAAAAACTAAATTGCACTTGGTTTTTGAGGTAGCTTTCAATAAACATTAAAAGTAAAAAAAAAAAAAAAAAAACAGAACAAAATATCAATGAAGAAATCCCTGTTTCAAATAATCCTCCAGGCATACAAAACAGGTGGCTAGTAGCTCTGTTTTTTCAACTGGTATCTAATAAGTGTATTGGGTGCTCTTGGATGGAGGAAGGAGTCCAAAATGAGAAGAATAATAATCCAGGCACTCCAAAAAAGGACCAATGTGGAACGTACTTGCTCTTCTCATAGAGTACCTTTACTTAATACTTGCGTTAAAGTTGTTGCTTTATGTAAGGCTACCTGTTCCCTCTGGCTGTGGTATGGCTGGTCTAGCAGTTTGACTCTCATACTGTTTGGCATTCAGTCTCTTCAGCTGATTGAAAAGGTTTGTAGTGTTGACATACGTTATTCTAAGAGTATAACACAACGGACCTGTATGTGGAGGACGTGGAGGACTCACATCCTGCTCCCTCAGATTAAAGTTTCTGAAGATAGGGAAAGGGAAACAGAGCTGCACAGTCAGGAATACTGTGTGCGAACTGTGAGAGGAGAGGACTCCGCGCACACTGTCTGGGGATGTTTGAGGTTTCGTAGTTGAGCATACCAATTTCACATTCAAAAACAAGTCAGTGTGCGCGGACATCCACAGAGTCAAGTACACCCCCCCACCCCTGATTCCATGATCTCTCTACTTTGATGGATCGTTGATATGTTCTAATCTGACACGATCTAATATTGTCATATCGCACAACCCTACTAACAAGTTATGCTAACAGGCTGAGCATTGTAATCGGTGCATTGGAAGTGTTGGTAAACTTCAAGATAGAATCCTCTGATTGACTTAGTGGTGTAACTAGAGCTGCCTATCATGGGAAAAAAAAAGTTTTATTCAAAAAACAGAAGCTCTGATTGTTGACTTCAGCAGCTGAGCTAGCTGTCAGTAATCTATTATAATTTAGCTACATACAGTTGTCATGAATTAGACAGAGAGAACAAAACTGTATGAACCCTGCTGTAAATATTAGCTTACCAATACTACTAATTTGCTCACCAGCCGATAAGCCATGAGCTATTGTGAAGGTGCTGTGTTTGTCATCATCTTTGTCATCTTTGTCATCTTCGTCGTCTCCGTCGTCTTCATCATCGTCATTAGCAATTTCTTCAAACATCCTCTCTGTCGGAACTACTGATTGGTACCACCCACTTCTATTGGGAGACTGATCTCCTGCATCCGGATCACAGGTCTCTAACATAGTAGCAAAACCTGACAACCTCACAAATTCATATTGTTATTGATTCTTGATAGAACATACTGATGAAATTCTAGGACATTGGTCCTATTTTTATTTTATATTTTTTTACTGTAAATATTTTTACATGGAAGGCTATGAGGATTGACTTGCATTTGGAACCAGCCTCAAGTGGACAAGTGGAACTGCAGGCTTTGGTAGTCCAGCTTCATCTGTCAGCCTCAGAGGAAGAAACTGAACCAACAATGTGAATCAATAAACCAACAAACTGAGGGGTTTTACAACAGTAATTGGAGGTTTTTAATATTATTCCTGCAAAACCTTATCACAGACCCAACATCACCTCTCCAGCCCACATTCTTCTCCACTTTAATCCATACACTGAACTGCTGTCCCAGGAATCGTTCTGGTTCCTCATTAGTGTGTATTTGTTTTTTCTGACTCCTACCCGTGTGTGTGTGTGTGTGTGTGTGCGTGTGTGTGTGTGTGCGTGTGTGCGCGCGCGTGCATGACACTGTCACATCCGTCAGACGCACAGACCCCCTGTGGCTCTGCAGAGTGCCCTCCTGGCTCTAAGTCTATAAAGCTGTCTCTAACTTATTATTACTGCCCATTACCGCTGACCGACATGACACTGTAATAGAACTGTCCTTCTCAGTCTTCACCAATACGAGACCCCCTCCTCTTCTCATTTCTGTCTCCATCTCATCCACCCCTTCTCATGCCTTTTTCCTCTGCCTTTTCATTTCATCCATGTCTATCATCATTTTCCTTCTATGTGTCCTCTATTCTTCCTTTAATTATCCAATCTTAACACTAACCTAGAAATTCTGGTCGACCACTTCCCTTCTTTGCTTCTCCATCTTAAGTCATCTTCTCTTCCCTTCCCCCTTACACTTTCAGCTTCTTCCTTGTCCTTGATTTCTGCTGCTCTCTTAGCATGCTCACAGTCCTCATTCACTGCTTTCTGTCACACTGCTCCTACATAATCTCTGCCTTTGTCTTATCTCTCAAACACTTTTCCCCCCTTGGACCCCCACCTTGTCTTTGCACCTTTATGGTACAATAATGTGCTAAGGAGAAAAAAAAGAGCTGCTACTTCGCACATACATTTTTTTTTTTTTTTTGTAAAAAGGCACAATGCTGCCTGTCCTACTGTAAAGAAATATGGTCTATGCCTTCATGTTGTTGAGAGAGAACATCATTTCTCATTAAAATATCTGGAGCTTCTTATGCATTTCCTCAAATTGCCGGAGGAGGTTGGGCTTGATTTGCCACTAGATCCAGCCATTGCCACTACATCCCGTAGATTTGGGAAACAAAAGCACTTGGGCTAGGGTTTAAATATGATTAAATACATTTGAAGACAAAAATGTTAAGATTTTTTTCAGCATTAACCAAGTCGAGAGATCATTTACTAATCATAGGTGGAATCAGTGCTGTTGTCAAAACCAGCTGATTTTGTGAATCCATTTGGTGGATGTTTAAATGGAAATTTATCACCAACTGAAAACTACTATAATCTCAGAAAAGTAATCAGTGTCTGAATATTCAGATGTAGATTATCTGACAAGAGTAGTTCAGGGACATCCGTGTGACAGAGAATCAGAAGAAACTTAAGCATAAATGTATGAGGCCCTGAAGGGTTAGTTCAGGGGTGTCCAATCCTAGTCCTTGAGGGCGGCTATCTTGTATGTTTTAGATGTTTCCCTCTTCCAGCACACCTGAAGGTCATTATCAGGCTTCTGCAGAGTTTGATGATAGGCTTATCATTTGAGTGTGATGGAAAAGGGATACATCTAAAACATGCAGGATAGCGGCCCTCGAAGACAGGATCTGGACACCCCTGGGTTAGTTTGAGTTTTTGCACTAGTTTACCAGCCTGATAAAAGCCTACCCTTATGTCAGGATCCATATTGCTTTCTCTTGCCATCATACAACTCTGAAGTAGCCTTAAATCCAACATATTTCCCCAACAAAAACTGCACTTTGTTGTGTCATTGTTGTGCTCTAATATATTACTTCATAGTTAAAACCAAAAATGAATGGAAAATGAATGAGGTTTAACAGACTCTAACTAGATGACAGGTTGGCTAAATACCCTTGATTAGAGGCA
>JAPQRP010000005.1:46874259-46881968 GCA_037367295.1 Apogon hyalosoma
TGTGGAAATTCATGCTCTTATTTGAAATGACTTTGAGAGGATGTGGAGTGGATGCTATCTTAGCAACAAATTGAAAATAAAAAAGGAAAATTAGGATCAATAAAAAAACATCTTCACCTAAAAATGGAAGTACTGACAACAGGAAAGAGATGAACACATCATACTAATCATATATGAAGCCTCAGTGTTGGGAAAGCTACAGTGTCATATCTGAGTCTTAGTAGCTGCCTTGTACTGTAACTGTACATGCATTGTGTATGTGTGGGGATGTGTGCCTCTGGCTGAGTGCTTTGTTTGCTCTCTCATCTCTCCGATCTTCTGCTCCGATGTGATGCCCACTTAAAGCCTTTCAACCCAAAGAACTTTCACATGAAGTTTGTTGCTGTCACTTGATGCATCAACAAACAAGCCTGCTGCACCAACAGTTCCCACACTAACCCATCACGCATACATTCCCATGCGGGCACCACTCAACTCTCTCTCTGTCTTACACGTGTCACTCTTCCTCCCTCTTCATCTTCCTCACACTTGCTGGGGGTATAGGAGCGATGAGAAGGTTATGAAAGATCGGGCCAGGATATAAAAGGACAAATGCCGCTCATTAATTAAACATATCCGATTCAGCAGTGATGGGCAGGGAGCACAAGGGTGCGCCTGAATTGTTGGATGACAAAGCAGCTGGCCTGAGGTAACTCCTGTGGCCGCCATGTTTGCGTGCAAACTTCCACTTAGTGTTGGTGTTCACAGCGGTGTAAACGCACAAGCTGAGGCAGGCCTCTGTGTGTGTGTTAATGTGTGGGCTAGCGTGGGTGTTTGTTGGTCTGTGTGTATGCCGGAGCTCATATTTTATTGACGTATACTCCTCCGAGGGCGGCTAAAGCTGGCACTGTGTGTGCCTTCAGAGAGCTGTGTGTTTTGGCTGAGGGGAACTGTAGCAATCACACACAGATAAAAACATCACAATACAGAGAACAAGGATACCTCAGCACAGGACCGGGGGGAGGGGGGCTCACAAGAAGTGTTGAGGGTGCACACATTGCATACACACGCATACACACACACACATACACACACTCATGCTGGATCTACTGGGTTGTGTGTGAATACAGGATATGACAAGGATGTATGTTGAATAAAGATGTACATGTATGCACAGAGAAAACCACAGGCAGACTAATCAGGGATGCAAACTCACATACCCTTAGGGGAGGGTGTGTTTTTTTTAAGAGATGCAAGCACACGGACATTTGGTTTTTATGTATGAGCAAACACACGATAAATAACATGTAAACCCATAGAAAGAGTATATGACTCATCTGACTTTAACAGATTTTTTTGTTGCATGCATGGGAAGTAACATAAATCTCTTCTCTCCTCCTTTTCACCCATTTTCCTCTCCTGGTTTCTCCTCTGCTCTCTAGAAAAATGTGATTTCCCTTCAACATCTCTGCAAACCATGGATATTTTTATTCCATAATAACATGCTTGATTTCAAACTTTCAATATACTCGTTCATCCCTGTTTTCATTTATTATTATGCTTTTAAAAGATGTCTTTCAGGGATGAAGTTCATACAAACAATCAGATGCAGAAACATTTGTAAAATTCAACACAAATGGTTTTCAGTGCTGTGGTGAGTAAGAGGTCAGAGTAGATAAATTGGGTCACAACCTATGTTACTTCAGAGTCTACATTAAGAAAATACTCAGCATAAAACATACAATGACTTTACAACTAACACTCACTATTATGGTTCACTTCTGTACCTGCATCAGCATGTCAGTGGAACTATACCAGTATCATATCTTCTGGATTTTTCACACTATTTCTAACAAATAATGCTCTCAAAAGGCAACGAGGACACAGCCAGCCACTTGGAGAAAGTGGCAGTGCCATGTCCTCAGCATCCGTGTGTGAAGTAAATGACACCTACTTAAAGATATTTTTGGTTGGGCTTATGCACTGGCACTACTTGGTTAAGATTTGTGGAAAATATCGGGGTTTGGTTTAATATGTGTGTATGTATGTATGTTGTGTACAATGTTGCATAAATGTATGATGTGTTTTGCGTCTCTGTTGAATGAGTACACTAGATTGTACTGTTTTAAGTGAACTATGTTGTTTTATGTAGGGACTAAAGATGGAAATTAGCCTTGGCTATAATCTTGCGTGTTGGCACACATCTTGTTTATTAATACACGCTGTCCCTTCAAAAAAAAAAAACCCAAAAACTTCAACATAGAAGTTGCAAAGATGTGATGAAAAATGCATAAAATGTTTGGTAATATTTAAACCAGATGTTGATGTTTCTCTAACCACCTAAAGGGCTTTTATCACTTAAACCTAAAATGACTGGTATTTCTGATATCGTACCAGAAATTGACTGGAAGGGAGTACAGGGATGTGACCCAAGCCTTCTGTGACTGGACTCACAGAAACTGACCTCAGAGACCAAAGAAATAGTAATGAATTTCAGAAAGTCAATCAATCGATCGATCGATCGATCAATCAATCAATCAATCAATCGATCAATCAAATGTATTTACATGGTGTCACATCATAATTATGGGGGTAATGGAGGGAGACACATGGATGCACAGCAAATTTAACTACAACTGTTAAAAACTAGAGCTGCTGTTGCTAATATAATTACCAATAACTAGTACAAATACCCATACCTGTTAATACTAATACTCTAAACACAAGTACTAACAGTGGATATACTACTACTGCAGCTGTTAGTACCAATAATAGAAACCTCTAATATCCATTTAAGTAAATAATAAACACTATCACTACTACACTACCTGACCTAACTTTTAAGACCAGTTGAAATATTGCAAGAATTAACATTTTGCACTGTTGGATCTTAAAAAGGTTCTAAGTAGAGTTTCAAAATGCAACAAGAAGAAATGCGAGTGAGACAAAAAATAAATTGTGCAAGTAATTTATTGAAAATAACAATTAAACTGAAACAGGCTGTTCATCAGCCGATCAAAAGTTAAAGACTGCAGCCCAAAAAAATCCAAAACCCCTCAAAAATAGAAACAAAAGTTTCAAATAAGGACTCAGATCAACCGTTCTTGTTGATCACTTCAAAAATTTGTTTCAGCATGCTTGATTATGGGAGTGTTTCCAGGAGGCTACTGGGAATGTTGCTCCAAGTGGTGAAGATGGCTTCATGGGGGGTATCAACTGTGTGGAACTAATGTCCATTTTTGTAAACTTCCCTTGCCATCCATCCCCAAATGTTGTCAATTGGATTTAGATCAGGGGAACACGCAGGATGGTCCAAAAGAGTGGCGTTATTCCTCTGGAAGAAGTCTTGTCAGGCGAGCACTGTGAACTGCAGCACTGTCCTGTTTTTAAACCCAGTCATTTCCACACAGATTAGGGCCAGCCGCCATTTTTTCACTGAAAGAAAAGGCACCCTAGATCATGATGGCGTCCTTTCCACTGTGCCACGTACAAAACATCTCAAGTGGGATCTCCTTGTCATGCCAGTAATGTTGGAAGCAATTGCATGCTGGGACCATTTTTAAGCCCAGGAGTTTCATTTCCAACTGGCCCACAGACCAGGGATAAGACTCATGGGTTAGCCATTTTCAAGTTATAAACATGTGTGGACACCTCTTTCACTCACCAGGATCATCAGTAAGACAGTTATGTCAATTAAATCCACTGTTTGTGTGCTGTCCATAATGAGTAGCTATCATAGCTCAAAGTCAAAAGTTAGTTAAAGCTATACCTACCGATCTGGCATTTCTCACAGCACTTAGTAAAAATTTGAACATGAACAACCTGCCTCCCTCCAAAGCCACGCCCACTTCCCCCTGCCTGAACTCTGACTCCCCTCCTCACCTGATGCACATAGTGGAAGCGGAGGTCTGGTCCACTCCGGCGTGGCCACAGACCCCTCCCTCAGTAGTCAGACATAACCTCCTCCACCTGCGGCTCCTTTATCATTAGGAGACCCTGTATTTAAGGGTCTGGTCTGTGCAGCGCTTGGTTGTTGTTTCTGTTAATAAATCTGTTTTTTCCCTTCAATACGTGAATTTGAGTCCTATCCGTTCATGTCCCTAGACAGGAGACTGTGGTCAGTGACAGGAGGAGCAGCGCGACTGAAACATTAGATTCAGATGCACTGATATCTGATGCAGGACTGAGTAACAGATGGTTGACAGGAGGCTCCACCAGGCTCGGCCAATTATTTTATTCAGACCGAATAAAATGATTGGTCAGATTTTTATCAGAAATACATGATAATTAAATATTCTTGAGTTTCAAAAGCTGTTGGATATATTTTAAATTTTAGTTTGCCACACACTTATTAGGAGCATTTTAAGGTGACAAAAGAAAAGTGTAAAAATGCCACATCATACAGTATAGCTTTAAAACAAGAAAAGTTTCATAAACTCACCACATGCAATTCCCTCCCTAACTTCAGTGTCAATTAAAGGATTAGTAGGCTTTATTGCATCTAAATTATGCATTGTTACATTATTAATATTTTTTTCTATTAATAAAATGATATGTATAATTATTATACATATTATTCCATTATACGGCAGGTTGAATTGGTTAAATACTGTATAACCTATTCAGAGCATCCAAGCCTGATATTAGCTTATATTAATTAGCCTATACCCCCGGCCCAGGTCCTTTACCATTTCCCTCTTCTGTCTGTCTTCTTGAAAAAATTTCTGTGAGCTTCACACAGTTGGTAGTATCTTCCTCTAAAGCCTTTCGCTTTCTTATTCTGGCTTTTTCAACCCCACCTAACCTTTTTCTGTCCATCTTTTCACGGACCCAATCCTGGCCCGTGCCTTGTGGTCCATGGCCCCTGGCCAATCCTCTGCGTTACAGCCAGCCTCAGCCAGGAGCATACTGCTACATTGGACTCAACTAACTTTAATGAGTGCAGAGGGGTTTTCAACATGTAATGGTATCTCCCTATCTCAGTCTGAGGGAAAGAGAAGTGCAATGCAAAATGAGTATTTTCAGTCATTATTTGGTGGATTTTCATGAATGAAAAGCATTAATACAACTTCAGTGTCTTATCTTTATGAAACAGAAGCCCAGGCTACTTGTTGCAGCCCAGTTGAATAAATGGCCCAATCGTTTGGGGCCATATACATACTGTATATATATTTATTAATTTTCTCTCCTTGGCAGCCCAAAAGTACAGTGGCCCACCGGGAATCTTCCTGACTCTCCCAGTTACCGAGCACACTACCAGTTTGAAGTCATCAGGGATAGTCAAGGTAAAATTTTTTCTCATCAAAGGATAAAACTTTCTTCCACCTTTCAGTGTCCCGTGTTTGGTGCTCTCTTGCAAAATCCAAATGGGCAATTTTATGGCACTGAAGGAGATGAGGTCTTTGAAGACGTTTTTTGTTCTTAAAGCCCTTCTCTCACAGATGCCATCTGACAGTTACTGGGCTGCAGTTGCCACCAGTATCAGCCTTAATTTGGGTCGAGGATTGTCCCATGTCTTGATGGACAGCCAATTGGATCCTCCAGTGAAATTTTTTTGGGTTTACCACTTGACTTTTTTGATCCACAACCCTCTGGATGTTTTAAGAAATTCAAAATGACTGTTTTAGTGTGTCCAACCTCAGCAGCAATGGTGTATTGCAAGAGGCCTTGCTTATGCAGCTCAACAATTTGACCATGTTCAAAGAGAGAAAGTTTTTTTGCCTTTGCCATCAGAAGGTCATGACAGTGTGAATACCTGACAGAAAATTACATTGAATCCACATTTTTTGCACAGATTTTGGCTTTTAAAGGCTGTGGTCTTAAACTTTTGATCTCCTGATGAACAGCGTATTTCAGTTTAATTGTTGTTTTCAATAAATTGCTTACTCTTTTTTTTTTTTTTTGTCTCACTCCCATTTCTTCTCTTTGCGCTTCAAAACTCTCTGAACCGTCTTAAGATCCAACAGCGCAAAAATGTAAATTCATAAAATTTTTCAACTGGTCTTAAAATTTTGATCAGGTGTGTATATGGATAAATGAGTGATGAACTCCCTCTAAACAACCTCTTTAGCCATTCAACCTTTATGGGGTGAACAATGAGGTGGTGTTGACATAAATATCTAGATGTGCATCTGGACAGCGAGGTTGGACACCTGAGCACATCTGAACAAAGAAAAATGCCATTGAAGGGGACAGAGTCAAGTGTTTTTTTTCCCTTTGGAGGCTTTGATGTGTGCACAGGATGCCAAAACACCTGAGCCTTTGACAACTGGTAAAGTGTTGAACCAGTTGGTGGTGGTGAGTGTACAGTTGTATCGTATTATCAACTGGAGAGCAGCATCAAACAAGAGGATGCAAGATGGTTGGACCAACTGGTAAACGAAGCTGGTTTAGTGTTTTTAGAGTCTGGATCTAATGAGGACTGTGGTGGAGAGGTGCACACTGATGCAAAATGGATGTTTGGGTCAACATTCATGCCTCTTGGCCTTATGTAAATGGCATTTTAGGTCATTTTAGGTTGAGGGAAAATGGAGGGATTGGATAACAGTGGTGCCCCATCTCACACCAATTGTCCTGATTACACCCCATTTTGTTCACATCTTTTATTATTTTGTGTAATGACACTCCAGCTGAAACATAAAATCCAGGTGTATAAATCAGTGTATGACCTGCAGTAGATCAAGGTCAGCACAGATGCCTTTGGGAGAAGGACTGGACTGGTGTCATGGACAAATCCACGTAATGTAAAGAATACACTTCCACAATCACAGCCAAAACAAAGGAAAGATAAGTCTATGACTAAACTTATCACTACTTCACCTTCATGACAGATTAAAGCATTATTATGTGGACAGACATGTTTTATAAGACAAAGGTTGTGGACAAATTAAAAAGAAAAAACAAAAAACAGAGGAGGAAAATATTATTTTAAAATAATTGTGATAGTGTGGACATGAGTAAAGTGGATGATATCTTGGAAAATCCAGATCAGGGCCATGGGCCAAAACCGGCACGCCAAAGTGTTCAATTTGGCCTGCGGGATGAAATTGTGAAATGCAAAATTTACACAGAAAATATTAACAATCAAAGGTGTCAAACTCATTTTTAATCAATCACTTTTCATTTTCAAGTGGTTCAGACAAGTAAAATAACAGTGCAATAACCTGTAAATAATGACAACTCCACATTTTTCTTCTTTTTCTTTTTTTAGTTTGAAAGTAAAATTACATGAAAAGATAGTTTGAAAATGTTTACATTTACAAACTATCCTTTTGCAAAAAAATGTGAATAATCTTAAATAACCATGAACAACCTGAAATTTCTTAGGAAAAATAAGTGCAATTTTAACAACATTATGCCTGTTACTAAATGTTTTGTGTATTTGTAGATCCACTGTGATCTGTAAGTTGTAATGAACATGTGCAAATAAGAAGCTGAGGTAAATGTTGTCAACCCTTTAGCCCCTAATGTGTCTGCGATAAGCATTCTGAATGTATGATTTATTTTGAATAATCATAAAAATTCAAAATAAGAAAAAATTCAAAATGTGCTGATAGAATAGACCTTGTTCTTGCCATAGACATCTGAGCATGCTCAGTACATCCTGCCACCTGTGTAATGGGGAGCAAAACAGAGCAGTGAGACGGACTCACTATAAAAAGAGACAGTTTGGGCTTTTTTTTTTTTTTTTTTTTAGAGCATTTTTTTTGTCATTTGTTTTTTTTTGTGTT
>JAPQRP010000005.1:46898850-46913263 GCA_037367295.1 Apogon hyalosoma
ACTGCTGTTCACAAACGCTCTCCATCTAATCTGACTGAGCTTGAGCTGTTTTGCAAAGAAGAATGGACAAAAAATTCAGTCTCTAGATGTGCAAAGCTATTAGAGACATACCCCAAAAGACTTGCAGCTGTAATTGCAGCAAAAGGTGGTTCCACAAAGTATTGACTCAAGGGGGCTGTGAATACTTTTTTATTTGTAAATTAAAAAAAAAAAAAATCAAATCATGTATCATTTTCTTTCTATTTCACAATTGTATGCCACTTCGTGCTGGTCTTTCACATAAAATTCCAATAAAATATATTTATGTTTGTGATTGTAATGTGACAAAATGTGGAAAAGTTCAAGGGATATGAATACTTTTGCAAGCCACTGCATATTAACCGTCAAGGGTGTCAAACATATTTTAGTTCAGGTTCCACATTCAGACCAATTGTGATCTCAAGTAAAATAATAGCATAATAACCTATTAATAATGATTCCAAATTTTCTTCTTGTTTAATAACAATTTAAAAAAAATACATTATGCTCATAAAAAGTACAAACTCCATTTTTTCTGTTTTAGTTCACAAAAATAACTTTAAATTGTGAAAATATAGATATTTGCTAACCATCCTACAACACTAAATGCTGAATAACCTGACCAAATATGAACAACCTGAAATGTCTGAAGAATTAGTCCAATTTTAACAATATTTTGCCTGTTACTATAAATGTGGTGCCTTTGTAAATTGGATCCATATGAATGATAAGTTGAGGCATAATATTCTTAAAATTGCACTTATTTTTCTTAAGAAATTTAATTTTTTCCAGGTTATTTACATCTTTTTTTATTTGGATAATTTGTAAATGTAAATGTTTTCATAATTTAATGTAGTTGGGTTTTTTTGCACTAAAGCAAAGATAAATATTTGGCGTTTTCATTATTTCTAGGTTATTATGTTATTATTTACTGGTCCTGCGCACATGAGATCACATTGGGCTGAATCTGGCCCCTGAAAGACAATGAGTTTGAAATCTCTGGTGTAACCACTTCGTAAACACAGCTGACACACAATGCAACTGCCAAAGTCACCACTAGATGTCAGGAACAGTCAGTCTATTAAACATGAAGAGCAGAGCAAACACTTGCCTGGTTTCCATCAGGGACATCAAGCAGCCCAGTCTAAGTCAATATTCATGACACCCATTTCCCCTCAAGAAATCAATTCACTGCCTCCATTCTATTTGGAATGTATTTATGCTAATTTACTGGAGTAACTGTGCTTGGTTGGCACAAAACACACTATTTGATTTTGATTACACAACATGTGCAAAGGCAAATTATGCATTTGACTGGACTGAAGAGGAAGGTCCTGGTGAAATCAAATCTATACTAACTGGTTTCATGTGTCAGTCACTCACAGGATCCACTCTCACAAGGCTCACAAAGGCAGAAAAGATGTGATGGAAAGCATAAAAAAAAAAAAAAAGATTTTCAGGGCGAGTGGGCGAGAAAAGAAACAGGTCAATGTGATTTGAACAGAACACTGGAGTTGCAATGTGAAATTTCATCACATCACTGCATCTTTCCATTCTGTTACTTTTACATTTCTGCCCATTAGATGTGGGTACTTTATATATAAACCCATTATAAAACTGTCATGAAATATTGGTATTTGGCAACACAGCCCCCAGAATAAACTGCTGATATTGCATATTTGTGCAAACCTTGGATATGTATCATTTTAACATTTATAAACCTTTCCTAGAACCATGTATGCATATTAGGGCTTTAGTCCTTTTAACGGTTTCACTCAGGAAACATTTTTATCACTAGGTTTTATGCACTGACAGCACATACATAGCTAGAGTTAGAGAGAAAAAGTGGGGCTTAGTATAGAAGGAGTTCATAAAAATGTGTTTGGAAATATTGAAACCAAACCATAATGTTTTCATATCCAAACTAAAGTAAGTGTACTGCATAAATGTAAAACATTTTGGGAGTTAGGATGCCAATCCTGGTCTCATGTGGCAAAGGTCTGAATTTGACAATCTGACATACCCCATTCACACCTGATGAAAGAAAGGTTTACAAATTAGGTGGGTTTGGAGATGTTTGGAGGGAGGGACCAAGATGGAAGACATAAGATAAGATAAGATAAGATAAGATAAGATAAGATAAGATAAGATAAGATAAGATAAGATATAAGATGAGATGAGATGAGATGAGATGAGGTGAGGTGAGGTGAGGTGAGGTGAGATAAGATAAGATAATACTTTATTGATCCCACCATGGGGTGACTAAAAATATACACTTGTGAAACATAAAATGCGATATATGATACAATACGATGAAATGCAGTATGATACAATAAACATACAATATGATACAACATGATACAATACGACACAATATGCTAAAATACGATATAATACAATATGACAAAACTTGACTGTCATTGCATCAACATACTACAGTATGTACACAGTACAATGACATAGGAGCACTGCCCTATACGGTGCAAGAGAGAAAGCATGCAACGATAAAAACAGAACAAAATATACACAGAATAAAATTTACAATATGTGCAAAATAAATAAATACAGTGTATAAAAATGTATTCCTGATTGCCCTCTGTCAAAACAAAAGCAGCTAATCAAGTCCAAACTCAGTGTGTTCATTGATTAGGGCTATTGTAAACATAATGTGCTGTGCACTTTTAATACCCCTCGGGGAAACATAATATCTCCGATATCATAATTGTACAAGGCACAAGGCCATTTGACCTTGAAAAAGCAGGTCAAGGTCACCTATTTTCAATAGGCTTCTGCTCCATGCCAAGATGCATCCAATGTATAAATTTGGTGCAATATCTCAATGCATTCTTCAGATAATGTGATTATGTCGTTCAATGAATAGACAGACAGACAGACGGAAAGATGACAAAATGATTACAATACCCCTCAGCCAAGGGGTAAAAACTGTTCTTGAGTGTGTTTCACATGAGGAAACATGGGTTTTTAAGGAAGAACATTAATGAACCAATAATATGGGGGGTGGGGGGTCATTTAAAAAATCCAAAATAAAGTTCTGGGCCAAGAAAAGTGGTCAAATAAACAGAACTAAACATCAGCTAAGAGACCAACTGACATAAGACAAACAAGGCATAACAAAAATCTACTGACCTCACAAAAAGAACAAAGATGACTGTAGATACTGGGTGGTAAGTCCTAAAAAGGGGATAGCAGAAAAAAAATATAACGTGCTGCCTACTTTTAATACCCCTTGGCCAAATATCATGTAAGATTGTGTTGAAAGTTACTGTCCTATAATTTAGATTAGATTGTCTTTGTGTAAAACTTATTACATACATATTTATGTGTGAAAGTATTCAGGTAATAACTGCACAAGGCCATTTGACCTAGAAAAAGTAGGTCAAGGTCACTTATTTTCAATAGCCTTCTGCTCCGTGTCAAGATACATCTACAGTATAAATTTGGTGCAGATATCTCAATGCATTCTTCAGATAATGTGATTATGTCGTTGAATGAATAGACAGACAGACAGAGGGACAGACAACAAAACAATTACAATACCCCTTGGCTGAGAGGCAAAACCCCCCAAAAAACATAAGAACATCCAAACTCGGGCATAACAAAACCACAGTAAATCTAAACTAAACAAGCATAGATTGCCATTTGTCATGGTGGTGCTTTGAAATGACATCATTAATACATCTGCCATTATATGGTCACCGCCCCATTGTTTGCATTCCTGATGGCACCAATAAAAAAATATGGCAGTGGCTACTGCCACAGTACTGTGGCACAAAATATCGGTTTGTCTATTGCCACAGAGCCAATCAAATGTTAGCATTTGTACTAGAGCCAATCATGGATACCGGATACATAGATACTGACCTACTGGCGCTCTAGGCACCATGCCCCCCCCACCCCCCATTTGAAAATCTTCAGAAAAAAAAACAAAGAAAACCTACTGTGAATGGGAATTGAACCCTAGTCATCTGCATTGTAGTCCAATACTTTACAGTGTGAGCTAAATGTCTCCTGTATCTCCATCTGACCTATTCACTATCTGATTGTCTTGGTACTTTTTGGGATGTAAGTTACCAGTCTAGACATGATATAACGAAGGCGCTGATTGGCTCTGTGGTAATAGACAAACCAGTTTTTTGTGCCACAGTACTGTGTCAATAGCCACTTTGAAAAAATATAGTTAGGTCGACTTAACCTTCAAAGACCTCAACAGCCACCAGTGACCAGTGGCCATCCACTAATCTAAAATGATTAATGACTTTTGAACCACCAATCTTATCAATACATGTAAATAATTGGTGTAAAATATAGTTTGTCATCTTTTCATGGTCGTCAGATATGACCCATTTGGACATTTAGAACAGTGTAGTGAACATGGAAGAACCATCACCTTCTACAACGCTGATTTACCAGTAAAACCTATGGAGTTTGGCAGTGGTTGTAGATGATTATGTTTATGTGATTTGATACAATAACCTTTGAATTTACTTTTTATGACCATCTATATGGTGACTAAATAGGAACATAATCGCTTTTCACTGAAAATACAAAATGCAGAGGATAGTATTATAATATATAGTGATAACTCAAAGGAAAGGGTAAATGTAGAGAAAAAAATGTATAAGTTGCCACAAAATTTGTTGTAAGTCCTGAAGAGTTAAACATAATTGTTGAATATACAAAAGTTGTGAGTGTGTGCACCAAGAAATGAAAATGTGTTTATAACAATTGAAATACAATATTTTAAATGAAATTAAGAACTAATTTTATACAAAATTTAATTCCAAAATTAAGCAATCAAAAATATACTATTCTGTGTGTTGTCTCCATTTTAAAGGTGTGTGGCTGCAGGGGCGAACATTACAGTTTACTCATAAGGTTATGAGGAAAATAAAGATTATATATTTGGGACTCCAAACTGAGAATTCTTCGGGCTGATTTCATAACTTGTACTTAATAATCTGCTTGTAAATATTATTTATTTATTGTTAAATATGTCTCTTGTTTGTTTTGTTTTTTTTTAAACTGTGTAATCTTGCAAATGTGTTTTGTACTTGCTGCTGCTTATCTTGGGCAGGACTCCTTTGTAAAATAGGTTCTTAATCTCAATAGGATTTTCCTGGTTAAATATAGGTTAATAGTAAATTAATAAATAAATACGAATAGAGTAGGTTTTGTCTTGAACTAAATCTTAAGAAGTTAAGTTGTAGTGCTTTATGTAAGTGCTTCTCATTTGCCCACTTACTGATGACCTTTTGCAGCAATGCAAAGCACTAGCCCTGCCATCAGCAGCAATTGGGAATGAGTGCCTTGCTCAAGGGCACTTCGACACGTGATCAAACGAACCTGCAGTTAATGGATGACCTCTTCTAACTCCGAGTCACATATGACCTCATCTTACATAAATTGCTCTAGGCCTGGTTGTGTTTGTACCCTTAAGTCTCCACTCCAGTGAACAAAGAACTGAGGAGGCTTGATGCTCTTTACTGCAATGGTTTTGCTCCCTGTCAGACTCCACAGACAGGAAGCACTGACAGAACAAGCTACACCTTTAGTCACAAACATACAAATAATAGTACAGGGCGAGGATTTCCACAGTGAGATGTCAATCCTTTTTAACCAGCTTGCTAGGTCGATTAGGCACCAGCTGGTAATAGCTGCAGAAGTCAAACTGTTAACCGCTAAATTAGTGTAACAACTGTTTACACAGATGGCAGCCAGCTATGAGCCTTATGCCTGCTGAAATAAAAAAAATCTTTCTGTAATTTAAATAATTCAAATCCAACATAATAAGAATTACTTTTAGAAAACTGATGCCCACATTACCATAAGAATGTTTAATCTGCAAAAGTGTTCACTGTACGTTGTGAGATAGTACTGTCATTTGTTCTAATTTGACAATCAATCAAGTTGTCAGACAGGTTATCATTTTCCCACACAAAGATGGCCGTCTCATTTGGCAATGAAAAGCTGTTTCCTCTTTAATCTCACCTTGTCTTGATAATTTCTGCTGTCTTGCTCGCTCACCCAGTCAGTCTCAGGCCTCAAAAGGTCAAGAAGGAGATACTATGTTCGTTGACATGGCAAAGTTGATGATGTTGTCCATTTTGTCAATATAATAAATATATTGTATTTTAATATAATAAATAATATAAAATAATTTATTCTCACCTGTTTTCTGTGGTAATCAATCAAACCTGACATTTTAAAACACTAATCAGTGTGTTTCATTGCATTTCCTGCTCTTCCATTGCAGGTGTTTGTATTTGCTACTTTTTCTCCCCAATTTTTCTGGTGTGTTTTGTGTTTATCATGCACAGTGACATTGAGATATTGGGAAGAAAATACCTATATCCTGCACATACAGATCATATATGGACATTTAATATTGGATACTATTACTATATTATATAATCCTAATCGTTCTTCTAATACATTTGACTAAAAAACCATTAATTTAACAAAAATGTTACTATATATTTTCACTTTGAGTTTGTGCTCCCAAGAGACTTCAAGCTGTAAACATTTCAAATTCTTACTGCAAAAGAATAAAGATGAAGTAAACAGTCTCCTTTTGTGATCTTGACAGGATGAACCTCAATTAAAAGAAATAAGGCAAGAAAATGCAGATTAGATGCTGAAAGTGACTCTTTAAAGTTTATAGAAAGCAGTAAACACCAAAGAGGGAGTTTAGCCACAGAAGCATGTATTAATTCATTCAGTCATTTTCTGAGCCTGCTTTATCCTCACTAGGGTCACGTGGGTCGCTGGAGCCTATCCTAGCTACTTATTGGGGAAGGTGGGGTACACCCTTGGACATGTTGCCCATTCATTGCAGGGCTGATGTAAAGAGACAAACAGTCACTCTCACATTCACACCCACGGGCAATTTAGATTAACCAGGTTAATTGGTTAATCTAAATTGCCCATAGAAGCATGTATTGCATATGTTTAATTCTCAGAAAAAAAGTGGCTGATCTTGTATTTTCTTCATTGTCCATGACATGTAAGTGCAAGGGTCCAAGAGGTATTTAAGGACAGGACAGCAGGCTTTTATCCCTGTGTGAGATTAGAAAAGATCAGTCATAGAAAAGTCATGCACCAAAGCATCACATTTATTCACACTTCAGGAGAAAGAAAGAAAGAAAGAAAGAAAGAAAGAAAGAAAGAAAGAAAGAAAGAAAGAAAGAAAGACCCATTGCTATCAGAAAACATGAAAGACATTCTTTGCAGCATCTCCAAACAACTCATTTACACTCAGCCCTCCCTGTCAAACACACAACACCATAACAAATTAAAAATTGAGGATTAATAACCCATCTTCACTCAAAGAACACAGAACTTGTCCGATTCCCCACAGTCTAGATTATTTGTCCAAGCCTGATCTACTTTCAATGCAGCCCCAATCAAACCCTGTCAACACTGTTAATTCTTCAGGGTTTTCCACAAAGTTAAGCTGTTGTAACCAAACAAGAAGTTACTACACAGGACTAGAGACTCTCTACACCAGTGGTGTCAAACTGATTTTAGTTCAGGGGCCACATTCAGCCCACTTTGATCTGAAGTGGGCAAAACCTGGACTTGCTAAGGCGCTGGATTTGATGACTACAAAACTAACGCCGCCATTAACAACAAACTCAAACCTTTGGCTAAAAAAGTCTTTTCTCACTCTACTGATTTGACAAGGGCTAAAGGCTGCATGGACGAAGCAGATACACAGATACTACAGCTTTAAACAGCTAACAACCCTGAAGCTAACAAAATAGTAGCCTTGGAAAGAAAAGTTGAATTCCTCCTTGACCACACTGATGAACCTGGAAAACAGAGGACAGTGGAAAAATATCCACATATTCAACCTGCCCGAGAATATGAAAGGGGGGAATGTTTTAGAGTTCTTCGAACACTGGCTACCGGATTTTCTCAACATAGACGCTAAAGGAAGCTGAGTCAAGCTAGAAAGGGCTCACAGGTCCCTAATGACCAAGCCCAGCTTGAATCAGCAACCGTGTCCAGTCATTATTCGGCTGCATGCATTTCCAGACAAGCAAAGGGTGATGGTCACAGTTCAGCAAAAAGCAGTAGATGGGGATATTACTCTGAACGGAAGGAAGATATCATTCTACCATGACGTCTTGGCTACAGTACTTCGTAAACTGAAAGAATTCAATGAAGCCAAACAACATCTTAGACAAATTGGTGCTGACTTCTCCATGCTCTTCCCTGCAAAGGTACAGGTGTCATTTAATGGCATCAAGAAAACGCTTCTCTCCCCGACAGAAGCTCTGACCTTCACATCCTGAGAAGCACGTCAGGAATATTCTCAGAGCTGAGAGCTAAGTTTGGACTTTGAGTCATATACTGGTGACCATCCTCTGCTATGACACATCTTACATGTACCTGAATGTTTGTTATTGCATATTGATGCATTCACCTTGCATAGCTACACACTAGTGTTTACTCAGTGCAAGTCCAGCTGGTTTAGGAGAATATGATGTTTAACATTTAGAGGCATATGATTTGAACACGTGATGGGTGTTGCTGTGAATCCCAGTCTAATGGGTTATTTCACTTGCTTTGTTTTTTTTTTCTTTTTCTCTATTTACATTGTGTGAGAAATACACTTGGTCCAAGAAAGGGCACCCTTATAGAACAAAAATCCTGCAACCTGGGGAAGGACCCCCATAAGTAGTTTTATTTTCTTTATCGTCTGTTTTTCTTTAACATGTCTAGTTTCTTATTACTGTGGTTCCACATGTCCTGGTTTTGTTTTACTTGTGGTTCATGCTCAGTACTGGTCTTCCATATTTAGTTTATCACACTGACATGTTTGGGACAAACTCACCAAAAACATGCACCTAAAATCAGTGCAATGTAATGTAACATTTCTGGCTATCTGTATGGATGCCTATCCCATTTCATTATGTTTCCAATGGAATGTTGTTACCTAATAAATTAAAACTCTGTTCATGGATTGTAAGGTGTTTGAAGGGAAATGTGAAGTGGAGAAAGGTTTACTCTTTGTTGAGAAGGGAGAGGATAAATGTAAGTCTTTTACAGGTGTCTCACTTGGAGGATAATGAGCATCTCTTAAGCATATGAATATGCAGTTGCAATAGTCTGAGTGGGAAGAGACAAACGTGTGAATGATCATCTCTAGTTCATTGTTGAACACCATGGATCTAAGTTTGGAGTTCCAAGTTTTTGTTTGTGAATAGCTCATTAAGGGAGAAGGATTCATTAGTGATGGAGTGTGCATTTAGTAATCAAACCAACTCAGTGATGATGACATCACAAGGTTTGTGTCAGCTGTGTGCAATGGGATTGGTCTCAGCCATCTCTCACGGTCATGTGATGTCCAGCTGGACCGGCAGGTCAGATGTTGGTCTGTTGATGTAAACATGGAAGTCCAGGAGGGTCTCTGGGTCCAGGCAGCTTGTTCATGGTCCTCCAGCTTTGGACTTGGTCCAGTCCATAAGGCGAGGAGAGGGAAGCGGCATTGGGAGAGTGTTTCCACACACAACTTGGTGAACAGGGAAAGGGCTTCCGCCATTTATGTCAGTTTGGGTGAAAGACACTGGCAGACCACACAGCCAACTTAGTCTTGGCGTGGACGGTAGCCCTGCGGCCTCCTCTCCTCTTCTTCAATTTGCCTGGGAGATGTAACAGCAACAGGTATTCCTTGGAGATGGGTGCACAAACAAACAGTGAAGGGAAAGTTTGTTTGTAGCTTTCCCAGTCATTGGAACAGCATTCCATTTATACTTTGATGTTGAAGAGAGAGCCATGATCATATGTTTGAACAGCATAAACACAATCACTGAAAGTAGTCACAGAGTGACTGTTTGTGTTTTCCCAGGATCATCACAGGTTTTCCCTGGATCTTCTCTGGACCTGCTGCTGTGCTCCTGCTTCTCTCCTGCCTTCACCGTCATCGCTCACTTATCCATATAGTTGTGATAGTGTTTATTAAATAGTTCCATAGATGTTGAACTTCAGTTTGCTGTGCATCAATTGCATCCATGTGTCTTCCCCTACTACCCACCTTCCCCCCTCTCCCCTAGTCTCTCTATTTTTCTCTTCCTTTACCTTCTCTCTTTTATCCCAACTAGTCAAGGCAATTGGCCATCCTCCAGGAGTCAGGGTCTGCTTGAGGTTTCTGCCTGTTAAAAGGAAGTTTTTCCTCACCACTGTCACCAGTCACAAGTGTTTGCTCCTGGAGGATTCTGTTGGGTGTCTATAAATTGGCTTCAGAGTTTGGTTTCAACCAGCTCTATGTGTAAAGTGTCATGAGATAACTTCTGTTATGATTTGGCATTATATAAATAAAATCTGATGAGAGTAGTTAGGTTATTGTCCACCTAACTACACTTCAGGTTTCTTAACAAAAAGCATTCTCAGAATTTATAGAAATATCTTCACCGTTGGCCTTAGTGGGAGGAAACTTTAACTGTCTACTTGACAGACATCCTCCACGACATTAATCCTTGTCAATTCAAGCTAGAGTCCTCTTTGCAACTTGTGAAGAAATCAATCTGGTTGATACATGGTGAGCACTATATCTGAGATAGAATTTAACTTTTACACCCCTCCTCACAAATGCTATACACAAATTGATTATTTTTCCATACCCCAATCGTTCATGCAATCTGTGTCTTCTTGCTCAATAGGCAACATTGTAGTTAGCGATCATGCAATTCTACTTCTTGAATTGTCTCTTGATATTGAATCTCTGAAAAGTAAATGCTGGAAATTTGACACACGACTCTTGAAAGACAAAAAGTTTATCTCTTATCTGAGCAGTGAATTTAAGACGTTTCTGTCCATTAATTCTCAATCTGTTAGTAACCTGTCCTTACTATGGGAAACTACCACAGCGTACATCAGGGGTCTAATTATAGCCTACTCTGCCTCAAAAAACAAAAGACCAATTAGAACAGCAACTAAAACTCAAAAAAGAATTGACTGATATCAAAAGTGCTCTTAACTCAACATCTGACCCATTACTGTTACAGAGAAAATGTGCAACACAGGACTTACTAACACAGCAAGCTAGGACTGCTGTTCTCTTCTCAAAGCAAAGGCTATATGAATATGGGAATAAGCCCAGTAAGTATCTCATTTCTCATGTAAACAAAATTGAGAGAGGCCCTCAAGTGATACCTTCAATCTTAGATGTGAATGGCACCCGCCACTTTGACAACAAAAACATGACTATCATCTTCAGGCAATTCTGTTCTCAGTTATATGAATCGGATCAACCACAGGGATTCTCGGCTGGGATTAGGGATGGGAATTGACAAGAATTAAATGATTCCGATTCCATTATTGATTTTGCTTATCTGTCCGAGTCCTTATCAAATCTCTTATCAATTCTCTTTGGGTGAAGGAATAAAAGAGTACGAATGAGTTTGTTTGTATTGTCTTTCATATTTCCATCTCTGCACAGAAAATAGAAAGTATAACATACACAGTATGCACAAATTATAATAAAAGATGACGCCAGGCCTGGTTCAGGTGTGGGGGGTGGGGGTGGGGTGTCACACCACATGACTGTACAAAGTGAAAGTAAAACGTAAGACACTTTACTTATTCCTCTATGTCTCCCTCTGTTGTGCAGCTCATTTTCCTTGTCCCTACCTAGCTTTGGAAACTTTTATTTGAAGGGGCAGGACCCTAACCCTTTGTCGGGTTACAAAATCAATTTCTCAAAATCCATAGTTATGCCAATGGGCACTCACATTACCCCTCTGTTTCATGAAATGTTCAAAGCAAATTTTAACCCCCTCTTTGACTCCATAAAGGAGGATGTAAACAGATGGGCTCCACTTCCCCTATCATTGCTTGGCAGAGTCTCTATCATTAAGATGGATATTTTACCAAGATTATTATACTGCCTGCAAATGATCCCCTTATAATGGCTGGCTGAGTGATTTCATGTGGAACAAAAGAAAGTCAAGGTTAAAAGTAGCAAAACTATAACTTCCTAGCTCGAAGGGTGGTCTAGATCTCCCCAATATCAGATGGTACCAACTAGCATGCCACTTAAGATTTACAGCAGAATGGGTCATGGAGGATCCTACTTCTAATTTGCTGACTTTAGAAAAGTCACAATCCTCAGGCTCTCTGTTGGGCCTTTTGGCTGTCAAGGACTTAAAATCAGCCAGAAACCATTGTAAAAACAACCCTTTAATTTCTAATATGCTGAAAGCATGGTTTATTACACATAAGCGTGAAGGAAGGTCTGAAGTAACATCACCACTAGTCCCAATTCAAGGCAATCCTAACTTCTTACTAGGCATGGTGGATGGTGGGTATAACATTTGGACATCTCGAGGGATTAAGAGGATGAGTGATCTTTGTCAAGGTGCATCCATGTCACCATTTGCACAACTTCTAGGAAAGTACAACATACCCAGGCATTATTTTTTTTAAATACCTGCAGATTTGGGATTTCATAAATAGGAAAACTACTCTTAATAATGATTCTACTGCATAACAATTACATTGGTCCATTGCTCATTTCTATAAAGTCTTATGCCAGACTGATATGATATGCAAGATGTTATGCAGACGTGGCAAGGTGAACTTGGTGTAGATACTGATGAGGAAAATTGGACCAGGATATATACTCATACAAGGAAAATATCTGTGTGTAACCATATCAGATTTCTGCAATTAAAAATTTGGAACTGTTTGTAAATCTCTCCAAACAAGACATACAATGAACTCTCAACTTGCACCTGCATGCTTAAAATGTAAAATCTCAATGGGCACCTATACTCACTGTCTATGGTCATGTCTGTGTCGTGCATACTTCACAATGAGTATGCACAGAAGTCAAAGTGAAACTGAAACTTAACAGGCATTACTATTTCCTCTACGTCTCCCGCTGTTGTGAAGCTCATTTACCTTTTCCCTACCTCCTGAAACCTTGCAAACTTTGTTTTCAGAGGGCAGAATGTTTGTTCAAGGGGGCATTGCTCCCTCTTGCCCTCTTGGCAGTTTTTCACTAACTCAGTCATTCTGAAAAGTTCAGCCATTCCTGGAAATTATTCTCCTAAAATCTCAACACTGCCCCTTATGGTCCCTGGTGATATTGCTCCTTATTCTCCATTGGGTTTCACATCGACAAACTCTGAGAACAGACAGAAATACCGACATAATGAATGCCAAGAACGGACATAATGGTCTGTCCGAATGTGTCATTAATGTAGAGCATGACTGGGCCTTTAAGGGAAAGAAGCTGCTCACAATCCTCCTGCATCTCTATAACAGGAAAGATGTACTCCTTGTCATCCCTCCACTGATTAGCTACTGCTGGACTCCTAGTAACCATCCTCAGTGGTGAAGACAAGGACCACCATAATTCTCAATTCTTGCAGACCCAATGGTAAGAATTTCATTTGATGTACTTGTCTGGTGGCCTGTCCGGCACCACAACAAACATCTTATAAACTGGCAGGAGGTCAGGAGTCTGACCTTGAATGTCTACCAACCCTCAACCACCGAGGTGTAAAAAGGTGTGGGTCCAGTCAGGTCTACCTTAGCTGTCAGGGGTTCCTTAGAAGCAGACATGCAGTAGCCAACCAACCGAAAACCACAGCCATGGAGCTTCCTCTGTGATGTCTGGTAATCTGAGATTTAGGCTACAAGGATATATTGGACTGATGGTTTCAACCAGTGCTGACCAAGCCAGACAAAGCAATAACAGGGTGGCGAGGTGCTGTAGTGGTTAGCACTTCCACAGTAATGAATTTACTTGTTCTGTCTGCCCCATAATGTTTCCTCCATGTTCTCTGGTTTCCATCACCGTTTAAAAAATAGGTACATATAGGTTAACTCTCCCATCAGTGCCTTTGACCATGGTATAAGTGACAATATGGAGTTGGTCTTGAGCGCTTTCAATTGCAGCTCACTGCTCCTAACCCCTTACTGTCTAAATATATTTGCAATTATGTTTTAAAAATGTGTTGCTGTCAAGAACATGCTAAATTACATGGAGATTGTTTGAATATAACACACGCAATGGCTATGGTTCAACTTGGTGACATTAGGCAGTCCCCCCAGTTTTTCGCGATTCTGCGATCGCGTGGATTCACGCGTAATCAGCCATATGCCGCACATTTTCGCGAGGCCGCATATTTCCTACTATGTCGCATAATTATTGCAATATAACACCATCTACTGGCGGCATTGTGGGGGAAAGTGAGGTCATGGGTCACGTGCGCAGCCTTTTTTTTTTTACTGATCATTTCATTTTCACGCATGTACAGTTTGCACACACACTCACACACACTCACAGTCATGGCGACTAACAAGTCGCACCTGCCGTCATATATATCCGCAAGTGACCGAGCGAAGCAATATCCCTCAATTT
>JAPQRP010000005.1:46916304-46926361 GCA_037367295.1 Apogon hyalosoma
ACTCAGCTGAAGGCCCACCCCACTGAGGAGAATCCATGGGCCACAAACAAAGCATAATGCAGCTGAGGACCATCCACCCCCCCAGAGGAGAATGAAAATGGCCCCAATATTCTAACACATTACTTTTATACTCCTTGTAAACTGATCCTCAATCTATGGGCTGACCCCCTTGTGGGCAAGGTGGGTAGGGTCACCAAAAACGGGCTGGTGTTATCTGATTCTAAGTCAGCCAGATGTTTTTACTGACTGTGTTTTTACATCTCATCTCCTGTAATTTACAATCCTTTTGGGCATATGTAGATCTGCCACTTTGTTGTGCTGACCAAGGTGTGAACCGTACTACCTCAAGAATCCCATCATCACCCACCAGCGAAACAAAGGAATCCAGTGAAACAAAGAAGTCTAGTGAAACAAAGGAATCCTAACAACATTAACCTACTAGTTACTAAAAAGATTGAACTAAAGATCTCAACTGTGTATTAAAATAATATTTCAAGGAAAACCCTGAGTTTTCCATTTCACAAAGGGAGGTGACTCAAACCACAGACAGAGGAGTAACTCTAGCATGTTTCAAAGACAGAGGTAACTTAAACTCAGTTGCCATAGTAACAGACTCTAAGTATGACCTGTGCACAGTTTGAGAGAAACACAGCAAAATCTAGCCATGCTCATTAAAATGAATTACAACAGGATGCCAAGAAAACACATTTAAAACAGATCATATGTAAAATTATACAAGAGTACATATTTGTTGCTGAATAAAACGGCTCCTTTCACAGAGGGTGATGTCTGAAGAAAAGATATTTTACAGAATTTAAGTTTGCAGTTGCAAGTAAGTGTTGGATCTACAGCAGCTTTTCAGTTCTTTCACAAATACGCTGAGGAACAAGTCCATCAAAACATTTAAATACTAGCTTAACATATTACATTTGATTCACATATGACAGTGATGTCTTGCATTATATTCAAAATGTATTCAATTATGAATAAGTCTGCATCGCTGATGTTAGTTCCTATGCATCTTGAGAACAGTTGAGGCTTTTTTTAAATGGAAAGTTGTGGGTTTTTTGTTTGTATTCATGAATGAAGACATCATAGAGAAGACACACATTATAGATTTTTGCATGTGTGTAAGCCAGTGAGATACAGATATGAAAGTGTAAGCGTTTCTGTTGGTGAATGTCTTTTTCAGTTGTTTGTTTTTCTTCTGTCCAGGATAGTTTTTGCTGGCACCAGGATTTTGCCTGTCTCTGTAATCCTGCTGTTCTCTGAGACAGCAATATAATGTATATATTGTCCTACTATTTCCTCAATTCTGAATAAAATTGTGGCAAAAACATATAAACAGGTGTAATCTAGCTGGAATATGTGTACTGTGTTCAACACTAATTCATTCATTGTTTGAATGATTTAATGACATCTGTTAAATGACAGAAAGTTATGAAGTAAATCTTTTGGTTTAGGTTTGTTTTGTCAAACTGTTTATGTTATCCTGTTCAATCCTCTGTCTTTATTCCCTGCATTTTTTCATGTGTATGCCCTTCCTGGGCACTAAAAGCTTGACTTCATGTACTAATGGGACTGACCTGCAGGAATCAGGCAGTATAAATTGATGTGTTTTGCCCGTCGTAGTCCAGGCTTTCAGTATTTTAAGTTTCAGTCTGTTCTTCAATTTAAAAGACAGAAAGGCCAAAAAATCCAAGACACTGCTCATAAAAAAAAAAAAAAAAAAAAATTAGCCTCTGGCATTACTTTCAAACAGAGCACAAAAGTATTAATTTTTGCATTGGAAATGTCTTGGCACACCAAACATTCTGACCTGACAATGTCTGATACATGTTTGTGTCTATCTAACCAGTTTCATGTATTCAGAATAACCAGTTCCCATGCACACAGAAATGAAAAGGATTGTAATGAAGTATTCCTAATGGGCCCATTTAAGGCTGTAGGACAGACAGAACCTTTCTTGTAGTGTGACATTTGCCTGTACCAGCAGTTGTGTGCAGGGGCTCAGGTGTGCTTCCATCTGTCTTCAGGCTATTGGATCATGTTTGACTGTGACAGCTGTGGTTGTTCTAGTACGTGGCTGGCAGCGCACTCCATGCTGAAGCAATACTTAACAATTCAGCTCAGAACACAATGACTAAAGAAATATTTAATTTTCTGGTCAGGCTTTCCTTTTGGGAGTGAACTTGTTTTTGACAATGAGCTGCGGAGAACATTAAAAACATATCACTTGTCCTGCGTCGACCTCTGATTTTTCCTTTGGCATAAACATACATTAGGTCATGTTTTGGTTTTATTCCCTCCTATTTGCTTTTTTGCAGCTGTTTATTTATGTATCTGTTAGAAGTGGTGCAATTTACTGAACTTTATTAAAATGTAAATGTGTCTGAGTTAGCCATGATTGACTCATTTTCATCTGCGGTTCTTTGTTAGGATGTGAGAATGGCCCGAGCTGCAAAGATGTAACATCTTCATTTACAATTATGGTTATTATGGTTATGAGAGTCCATCAAAAATAAAACATTCAGAAGAGATCACAGCTTTTACTTCTGCATTATATGTTCTGTAATTGACAATATTTTGCAATTAAAGTACTTGTTTTTGTATGTACGTAAAAACTATACATGAAAGTTAAATGTAAATTATTGTACCATATCATTTGTGTGTTCAAAGAGAATAGGAAGTGCATCAAAGGGGCTATATGTAGTATTTCTACTTTGAAAGACATTAAATATAGAATATAATATTGAGCACCATAAAGACACAACTTTTACAGTCAAAGAAAGTGACAAAATCTAGAAACACTTGTTTTCACCACTGGACATGGCTCTAAATGAAAAGAATGGAGTTTAAAGGTGCAGTATGTAGGAATTATGTTCCAAGTAATCATAAAATGGCCCTGACTGTCACCAGACATTAAGGAATCGTGTTCATTTCAAATATTGATATCACTGACAGCAGTAGTCCAGCCAGAATATTTGCATTTGAAAAGCTAAGTGTCAGCCCCTAAATAATGTTTGTTGTCATTTTGTGTTTTGGTCTGATGCTCCACCCATCACCTATCTTCCAGTCACCAAGTCAGTAGCATCTCAGCATCCAGGTTGCCAGTTCCCACTGAGCTGCAGCTGGAACATTTCTGATCACAAATGTCTGACATTACTAAACCTAAAAGGCCTCTTATTGTTCCCAAACACATCGTGATAAAGTGAGAAACAAAACAAGGATATGTATTGGAGAAGAGACCATGGCCTGGGGGAAGAGACTATAAGAGACGGTATAAATACGGGCGTAAGACCCATCGCTTGCCATGGTAGCTCATTGTAGTAGACGTTCATGCTGGATCTGGCAAGCCCTAGTCTGGGGGGAGGTGGAGGGGATACCACAGTCTACAGTGTTTTGAATGTGATTGCAGTACCAGTTTTGGCCAGAATCCTAAATATGGCTCTTTTAATCCTGAAATGGCAGCATTTCTTCTACATGGGTGAATTGGATTATGAGGCTTATGAAGGTATAAAGTTATTATGAGATGTCATTATCTTTGCTAAGTTGCTGTTTGTTGATCCACAGTTCAGACTAAACTGTGAGAGTTCTGACCTTATTTGTTCAATTCCAAGCATACAGTGCTCAGCATAAGTGAGTCCACCCTAACAGATTTGTCACAAAACCTTTAGTTTTCTTTGAGAAACAACATTTTCTACGGGACACTATACAACAAAGTACTACCACAAATGTGGGCCGCTGATTACAAACAAGATATGTTAATTTGCACACACAAAAAAGTAATTTTCCTAATAAATTAATTCAAGACCATGTTGCAAAAATGAGTACACCCTAATGAAAGTCTGAGGAGCAAAGCTAGATTTTAAGCTCCAGAATTATAATGAACAGGAATTCAATCACAGGTGAGTGCAATTATTCATCAAACAGGTGTCCAACAGAAAGCTGACTATATTTTTGCATCACCTAATTTGAGTAAAACTGTAGATTTTGTCACCTAAGTTATCAGCATTACTATCATGTTGTGAGTAAAGGACATGTTCTATGAACCTCAGTTTTGTCCAGATTTTTGAAATTGCTGTTGTGTTCTTTGAGATATTGATTAAAATCTTTACTTCTTTTCAAAGGGGGTGGACTCATTTATGCTGAGCACTGTATCTTTAGTGCATCTAGTGACAACACAAACTGTACAGAAAACAGAGGTGATTTGTAGTTTAACTGTGACTGTTTTCAGTCTAAAAACAGAACTAAGTAAACAGAGCTCTAATGTAAACTATGATGATGATGATGATGATGATGATGATAAACTTAGGCCCAATCCCAATTCACCCCTTAGCCCTCCCTCTTACCCCTGCCCCTTGCACTTGACACTACCCCTTGAAATTGAGCTGCGATGGGTAGGGTTTGAAACATTCTCCTACAACCTGTTGCGTCATCAGCAGTTATCGATGCCGCTATAAACAGATGTGGCAACTTTGTTTCTGAACGTATTCATCATGCCGTCAGCAGCTTTAACCAGCTCTGTTCCATGGGCTTTGGGCATCTTTTTGCAGCTATCAACTATAAACCTCAGAAATGCAATCTACCACACATTGAAACGGCATTCAACAGCCGATCAAATTATTAAACTGTTTACAAAGAAAATCCGTACATTTGTGTGTTTCTTTCATCACACTGCTGCACTTTTTTGCTGTGTTTACCTCCATCTTTCTGATGATTCAAACAGAATTATGGGAAATTTCTCCCACCCCTCCGTTCGTCGTGTGGTCCTGGAAAATCTCCATTTTGAGGGCTATACAGCCCCCAGATTTTATACATCTTCTTAAATTTTATGATGCTTTCACGCTTTAATATTTTTGTTCCATTCTATCCCTAATTTAGATGCACATCTTTTTAAGATTACCTTCTCTCTATAGTCATAACCCCCCTTTCTATCTGTGAATAACTTCTGTATGTTACTTGCAAGCCATTTATTTATTGTTTTGTATAATATTTGTGCTGTTTTTTAAGTTCCGGTTGATCCCTTAGTTGAATGTACGTGAGAGTAAGAATAGTTTATTGGCATGTTGTATGTAAACTATCAGCTGACACAGTATGTGAAGATGATCAGCCACAGTGCTATTTTGACTGTCAAAATAACTGGCTACCAGTTTTCATTTGAAGGAGAAAACTTGATGATACTATAATACAGATGTGTGTGAACAATGCTTTTTACAGTTTATTCAGTGAGTGATACAGTCTGTGGATACATAGAATTGATTCACTGGTGGTTTGGGTCCTATGTGTGTTCTGGTACGTGACTTGCTCCTATAATGAAAGCAAACAGGAAACAGGTTATTTCATTTCAAAACAACCAGCGTGACCTCCAAAGAAGAATCAGCATCCATTCCTCCTGCCACTCAATCAATTTATTTTTATTAAATAACAGTGCCTGTTTATTGTCTAATGCTAGTGGTATAAATCTCCCTGATATGAACTCTTTGGTGTTTTCAACATTTGATCAGTACATTTGACCAACTGAGAATATTCCCTGAACTGTAGAGAAGCACATGAAATATCACTAGAGACACATAAACACAGCTTAGCGGACATAAAGGGAATTGAACGCAGTCAATAACTGTCTTATTTATGAAGCTGAAAACAGAAACTGAAGTGGCAGATCTTTTTAATTAGCCATTTTACAGCAGCCATATGGCTCTGTGGTTTGCAAAATAAAATCATGTCGAGTGGAAAATCATTTATTAGTATTTTACCATGAAACTGTATTTAATGAGTGTTTGCAATATCTGGACAAACTTGATATCCATTGACTGTTTATTATCAGGAGTATCATAATGTATAATCCTTAATAACATTAGATCCCTTTTCACACTTGAAAGTGCACATTTGTCCTTCCTTGTGTAAATTTACATTGTATTGTATTGTATTGTATTCTTACCGACCATTATGCTGCAACTGCTGTACAATTTCACAGTTTGGGATCGATAAAGTCTATCTATCTATCTATCTTTCTATCTGTCTGTCTGTCTGTCTGCCTGCCTGCCTGCCTGTCTGTCTGTCTGCCTGCCTGCCTGTCTGTCTGTCTGTCTGTCTGTCTGTGCAATTTTGTGAGTGCACTACATATAGTAACATTGTATGACAGTGCTATGTTGTGTTGTCCTCATTTATGGGGTAACATTGCCCTGTACTTGACATTGATTAATTTATAGACAATGTGCATCTGTTGTCACTGTGTTATTAGTTCAGTGGGTTTCTCTGTTTCAGTGGATTTAGTATATTGTATTATCAAAGCATTACTACCAATGGCACAAATATCTCAACAGTGATTTGAAGTAGAAGTAGTAGTTTATCATTAATTTTTATATTATAAATGTCATTTTTCTTTTTCTTCCTCGTGTGTATAAATCTGAATTTAATCTGCTGTAATTTCCTGCAAATGGTCCAAAACCATGCTTCAGATCAGTCTAGATGGAGAACAACTGTTTCCATGGATCTGGACTGAGGCAACACGTGACATGGGCCTAATAAAACCTGGGTACAACATCAAGTTTGAAGTAAGCAGCTTGCACAGTGGTTTGTGATTTACAGTTGTAACACCAACTGAATTGTATGCTATGATGTAATATTCACCATAAAGCCTGGAATACACTGCCTAAATCCCCTATGCTTGGCTGTTTCCTGTACTTGCCCTGCATCACCATAATAACAAACAACAAAAGCAAGCTGTGGATTGTACCTGTACAATGGTGATAAAGGTATATTTGAGTGTGGAAAAGACATCGGAAGAAGAGGAGGAGGAGAAAGTGAACCTGGATTACAGTTTAGGAAACAATACCAACATTAGGTACCAGTTTAATAAAGAGGAGAACATTTTTTAGCAGTTTACTAACAATTTAAAGCTGGTTAGTAGATGTAGGATGTAGCACAGTTGCATATTGTGTCAAAATTTTGTCCCCAGTTATCTATGGTTGCAAGGCCATCTTTTTTTTTTTTTTTTTTTTGGGGGGGGGTTCAAATATATATGCATTTCAAACAAGGTACAATGAGATGTATAACTATAAGTTCCGGAAAAGGGAAAGAGAAGATGAGTAAATAAATAAATACACACTTAACACATGCACCTAACCAAACAAAACAAGACAAAACAAAGTATCAACAGGAGAAAGAAAAAAGAAAGAAAAAAAAAAAAAAAAAAAAAAAAAAAAACACAAAGGATGTTATATGCTCTTTGTTTCTTTTTTTAACCTATTTATGATGATTTATGATGATGATGATGATGATGCATGATTTTATTTTTTTTAGTCAATGAATGGTTGCCATATTTAACAAAATATGTCTACTTTGTCCTTTAGGGAGTATCGTATTTTTCCTAGCTGCAAGTTATGGTTTCTTGAGAAGTAAGTTCCTGTGCTGAAGATCCAACCCCAAATATGGCAAGGACTGGGGTTAGGGGTTACTTGATGATCTCAGATGACATTTGAAATATCTTAGTCCAGTATGTAGTGATACTCAGGCAGGACCAAAATGTGTGTTAAAGAAGCTGGAGTCTGACCACAATATTCCCTGGATAGGCTCACAGCAGGGAACATTTCGGAGAGTTTCAGTTATGATTGATGAAGCCGGTATAAAACTTGGAACTGCAAAAGTCCATATCTGGCACACACCAAAGAAGAGTGCGCCCGGTCCTGAGCCTTAGTCCATTGGTTTTCTGAGATTTCCACTCCCAGGTCTTCTTGCCAATTGTTTTTTAAATGATCCAATGTGACAATACAATCTATTTGTGACAGACTACTATAAATCTTAGAAACTGACCTTTTCTTTAAGGGATCAGATAAAAACAGAGTCCATAATGGGTTCAGGGGGCTGGTCAGGGAAGGACAGAAATGTTTTTTTGACAAAGCTGCGTATTTGCAAATATTTGAAAAAAAAAATCTCTGTTATGTACGTTAAACTTTTCCTGTAATTGATGAAATGTTGGAAAAATCTTATCAATATACAGGTCTTGTATCGACCATATTCCTTTCAGGTACCACTGAAGAAATGAAGTATCTGAAAGTGCAGAGGTGAATGTATGTTTTTTAATCAGTAGAATTATATTTGAATTTACTTTCCAACCAAAATATTTTCTTTATCTGGGACCAAATTTTCACTGAATGAGAAACTACTGGATTTTTAAGTTGGACACTGAGATTGGATAGATTCAAGTAGATCATTGTTATTAGGGAAGTAGGGGAACAGCTCTGATTTTCCATCTGTACCCAGCCAGCCCCCTGTGCATGACACCAAAATGACAGAGAGCGAATCTTGCAAGACCAATAATAGCGCTGAAAACAAGGCAGTCCCAGCCCTCCTATTATTTTTGGTCTTTGTAAGAACTTTTTTTTTTAATTCTTGGAGCCTTTTTGTTCCAGATAAATTTGGTTTATAGGGAAACACATTTTTTAAAGAAAGCCTTGTTGATGAGGACAGGGACACACTGAAATGAAAATAAAAAACTTGGGTAGAATATTCATACTAATAATATTAACACATCCTACTAATGATATTGGAAAGTTAACCCATCTCTCTAGATCCTGTTTTACTTGTTCAAATAGTTTTGTAAAATTATGTTTAAAAAGAACAGAGAATTCTCGAGTAATATTTATCCCTAGATATTTAAATTTATTTGAGATTGAAAATGGGTAGGATTTGAAAATGTTACTATTTTGACGTGCTATTGAGTTAATTGGAAAAAGTATGCTCTTTGATAAATTGAGTTTGTATCCTGAGATTATTCCAAAATCTAATAGGGTGAATAGTATGACTGGTAAAGATACTGTAGGGTTTGAAACATATAATAACAGGTCATCTGCATATAAGGATGTTTTGTGTTCAGTTCCCACTCTTTATACTCCTGTATATTCCTTCATTGTACGTAATGAGATAGTGAGAGGTTCAATAGCTATTGCAAACAGTAAGGGTGAAGGGGACATCCCAGTCTTGTACAGCAGCTAAAGGGAAAGTAATTAGATCTAATATTGTTTGTCTGCACAGAGGCCTGGGGTTTGAAATACAATAAAAGGGAGATGAAGTTGGGGCTGATTCCAAATCTCGACAGGGCCGAGAATAGATAATCCCACTCGACCCAGTCAAAGGCCTTTTCTCCATCCATCCATCCATCCATCCATCCATCCATCCATCCATCCATCCATCCATCCATCCATCCATCCATCCATTTTCTTCCGCTTATCCGGGGCTGGGTCATGGAGGCAACAGTCTAAGCAGGGATGCTCAAACTTCCCTCTCCCCAGACACCTCCTCCAGCTCTTCCAGAGGGTTCCCGAGGCGGGGACATGCCCGGAACACCTCCCCAAGGAGGCGTCCGGGAGGCATCTAAAACAGATTCCTGAGCCACCTCAGCTGGCCCCTCTCAATGTGGAGCACCAGCAGCTGTACTTCGAGCTCCTTCCTGGTGACTGAGCTCCTCACCCTATCCCTACGGGTGCGCCCAGCCACCCTACGGAGGAAACTCATTTTGGCCACTTGTATCCGGGATCTTGTCCTTTCGGTCATGACCCAAAGCTTGTGACCATAGGTGAGGGTAGGAACGTAGACTGACCGGTAAATGGAGAGCTTTGCCTTTCGGCTCAGCTCCTTCTTCACCACAACAGACCGATACAAAGTCCGCATCACTGCAGATGCCGCACCGATCCACCTGTCAATCTCACGCTCCATCTTTCCCCCACTCGTGAACAAGACCTTGAGATACTTAAACTCCTCCACTTGGGGCAAGGACTCCCCACCAACCCGGAGAGGGCAAACCACCTTTTTCTGGTTGAGAACCACGGCCTCTGATTTGGAGGTGCTGATCCTCATCCCACTCACTTCACACTCAGCTGCAAACCGCCCCAGCGCACACTGAAGGTCCAGGTTCGATGAGGCCAGTAGGACAACATCATCCACAAAAAAGCAGAGATGAAATCCTGTGGCCCCCAAACCGGACCCCCCCCCCAGCCCCTCGCTGCACCTAGAAATTCTGTCCATAAAAATTATGAACAGAACCAGTGACAAAGGG
>JAPQRP010000005.1:46935999-46964707 GCA_037367295.1 Apogon hyalosoma
ATAATATGACTCAAAGTTTATAATATCTAAACTGAATCATATCTTCTAATTGAAAAGTTTTTAATCATATAAACAAGACTGAAAAATATTTCATGGTACCTTCTACTCCCCTCTTATTGTATATTCATGCATTTGGATGTATAACATTGATAAGGATGCCTCAGTAATACTGCAGGTAAAAATACTCATCATGAACATATTCATGAAGGAATACATTTGAAATAAATGTTTTCACTTCATGCTTAGCAGCAAAAAAAATGTGGATCACATGTTGCATATATGTGTTACATGTAGAAATAATGTTTTGAACATGAATTATGTAATTGTGCATGTTTCCATGTAGCTGTATTTGCAGTGGGTGTTTTCATTGGATTGAAACAACCCACTGACAGGCATGTCATGATACCAAATATTCTGTAGTCGATACTGATACTACTAAAATCACACAATTCTTGATTCAAAAGTTGATACCACAGTAAAAATAAAAAAAGAATCATAAGAACCCATGAACTTAAACAAGAACCATTTCAAGTATTTGCATATAAATTAATAGCTTATTGCCTCTAACGCGCTCATTTCTCTACACTGTCAGTCACTGTTTACTGCTTTGAATGCGTAGACATGAATGGCTGAGTGGTATCACGTGGGATGGCTCCACACGCATGCAATTGGTCTGTGCGTGTCCTCATCTACTCTACTCTACTGTAAGCAGTGCCAGTTAAAATAAAAGCACTCCACCACCAGCTGTAGGTCCAGGTCCGTATAGGATGGCTTCTGGGTCCAGACCCGGATCACAATCTGCCTGTTAGGGACCGCCCGTATAGTTTCTTGTCAACATTTCATATTGCTGGTGGCCTGAATGGGCCAGGCTGTAAAAAATGTGTCAGGCCATCGGACTCTGCCAGTGTCGAGCCATGATGATTTTCCAAGTCAAATTTTTAATGCTGAATAAAGGAACTCACCTTGAATCCAAGCGATCTGGGTGCCTGTCTGGAAGGTGCTTTGCTAGGTTTGTGGTATTCCGCCCCTTCGTTTGAATTCTGTGGTGGCAACGTTTACACAGTGGCTTATGCATGTCAATAACCACATCATGGTCATCTCCCTGAAATGCGAAATACTTCTACACACGACTTTTGGCCCCTTTTTTGTCCATTAAACAAGGCAGAGCATTTGCTGCAGCTGTTGCCATTCCGATGGTACTGATTCTGCATCCGTTTTTCCATTTCCTAAAAAAATTAGCATTGATGTTTTTTTTCATCATAGTATCGAATGGTATCATGAGTATCGATTCTCATGACATCTCTACACTGACATACTGACCCCTCTGAGTCGAAACCAAGGACACCCTGATGGTTGATCCAGCAATGCAAAACAGCAGAATCACATTATTAAAGTGTATCAGTACTGGTCATGCTTAATGCATGCATTAACTGTGTAAGTTCACAGAAAAAAAGAATCACCATAAATGCATCACACTGTACCTTTTTATAATGCGAATTTCGGGCAGGGGTAGAACCTGTGGGGAGCAGGCATTGCTGGTTGTAAGTGATGTACTATCATTGAGTCTGGGTGATCAAGTGCAAGTAAACAAGCTGCAGTCAGTGAGCAAGATTGAGTGAATTTCAGGGATTTCTGTGCTTGTTGTTTGTGCAGCCATAAGCTTTGCACTCCATCATTGTCCTTGAGACGCAACCCAGCACTGGCTGATATGTGTAATCTTAGACTGGTGTCTGCTACACAAGGTCATTGACCAGTCCGTTACAGCCCAAGTGATCGGACTAATCAACGGGTCTGCGTCACTACTGGTGCTGGAACAGCCCATGAAGGAGGCAACATGTCACTGACCATGACTGACGGAAAGAGCAGTGACAGCACACACATGTACTTGACAGTGGACTATGATGTAAGATACATGAAAGAACCGCTAGTATTATACATGATATTTTGAAATAGCTAGTAATGAAAATTCACTACAGGTACCGTTTAAGTTCCATCATTTTCATCAATATATGCATGCACAAGAATTGCTGCTCTTGAGTTACATGCCTGAAAAGTATTTCACAGTGTTATTTAATGAATTGTGTCGGAATAATTCTTTGGAGGATACTTCAATATGCAGCTGAGACATCTCTCCATGTGGCTACCAGTGGGTGCCTTTGCGTTACCGATGTGTCAACCTCTCACTAGGCTAAGAAGTCCACACTTGACAGTTCAGCTGAAGGCACCTTCAACTAGTCATGGATTATTTTTGGCCCACCTTAACACACAACACTGGAATTTCTGAGGAAAAATAAATAAATAAATAAATAAATAAATAAATAAAAAAGGTTCCCCTCTGCTGGTAGTTATGCAATGCCCCAGATGCCTGCTTTGCTTCTGCTGTTGACCAGCACTGCTCCAAGTTTATAACATCACCTGTCAGATACACACGAGCATCACTCTTCAGAGCTGTTGGCCACAGCGTCTTCACTAAAACATCCTTAAAACTCCACAGTGAGTATCAGTAGACATTTACAATACCAGAAAATACTTATTTGATTGTTTTCATATTGTTTTGTTTGCATTTCTGCAGATAATTGTCTTGAATTTACAGTATCTGTGAAAAAATACTATTATGACAAAAGTAATGTTTAACTTTTTATACCTTTTGTACCTTGCATTTCCTATACTTTCAGTTTGTATTTTTCTGTCAATTTTCTGTCAGTTTTCCCTTTTTGAATATTTATTTTATCTCACCATCTATCATTCTTTGTTTTCAGTCATTGGTATATTTACTCATTGGTCTTCAGCACTACATTCAACCTTTGTTTCATCACAGAATACAAAGGGCAAAGATCTGTTTTTCAGAATAGCCAAACAAAAGACATGCAATAAAAATTATTTTTAAAAAATGGAAGGCCATTTGGTAAAAAAAAAATATTAAATGCAGTGAATGAAATACAAAATGAATGAATCAGTTAAAATAAGAATATTTTTGTCAAGTAATATATGACAATTAAAAATTGTGAATGCCGATGAATAAAAAAAAAAAAAAGTATTTTTCTTCCCTGCAAATGGTTTCAAGGTACAGGTCCACAGTAGATAAACTTCAGTTTTGGGTCCCAGCAGCATTAGGGTTTACACATTTATTTTAACAGTCCAAGGCAAAAGTCAACAGAAATGAAGTGATATGGGGGAATTAATCAATTGGGATATCCTCCAAAAAATAAGTTTGTTGTCTACAATAACAAATAGAAATAGAGGCCTGGTTACTCATTTGTGTTTATCAATAATGTTGAAGAGAGAATAACTTATGTTTTATAATTGTTGCATTGCATCACATTTCCTGTTTCTCCTCAAGTGTCCGCAGCACAGTTATTATCTAAACAGCATGACTGGATTAATTAAGGCTTAATGGGCCTTCAATGTCAAAGGGCCCAAACTGCAAATGTATTCTCAAACAAGCTGTCTAGAGCAGGTAAAGTGAATTCTGCAATATTTTAGCAGACATTTTCAGCCACATTTAACACAAATGTTATTTGCACTTCACGACCTGTACTTCCATACAACAAAGAAATTAGAAAAGTGCACAAAACTGACCTTGGATCTGCATAAAATTTTTCACAAACACATAAAGGTCATACTAGAAGTGTTGCAAAAATGTTCTTTGGGTGGGTGTTGTGTGCTTTTGCCTGTGGCTCAGGTCATGTTCGCTGATGATGCTTAGAATGTTGCTCACCATCTTTTTTTGTTCTCCACATATATTTACGTGCACAGATCTATATGTGAAATATCATTATGTCTCTTTAAAACCTATACAAACTGTAGTTTTTCCTCTAGTTTCCTCCATTTTTGTTTTTCCTCACTCGAACTGAGGTTTGAAGGATAGGCTAATGTATATAGCACAGACTCTAAAGGCCATGGAGGCCAATTTGTGATTTGTGATATTGGGTTACATAAAGAATTGACTTGACTTGATCTGGCCTCTGCATGTAAACCAAGGATATCATGACGCAACCGTGCAAAACAGCTGAAACAATTTTTTTTAGTGAATTCACCTCAGCACTTAACACTGAATGAAATCAGTGTCAATACTGGATATTATTTATTTTTTCAAAGATCCTTAATCAGTTAATTCTTAGAGGCTATACTGAAATGTGGGTAAATGCCATTGTGTGTCACGGGAAATAAGTGACAATAATCCTATTAAACACACAGTGGGAATTAGACAGATTAGAGAACAGACAAGGTCATATCTAAGGCCAAGAAGAGATGGTATTCAGTAAAGTAAATAAACAGTCTGTTAGGAAGTGCATGTGTAAACACCTCACAGCAGAAAGCTGAATTATTGATTACAATGCCGCTGATGGAGAAATGGTAATGGCCAAATTGAAAACATTGATTTAGTAAAAAATAGACTGTCCTTGGACAAAACAAGCTGAGATGGGGGGGGGGCTTCATCTGACACACACACACACACACACACACACACACACACACTCATATTTTAGGTTTGCAGAGATAAGTAGACCATCCTAGGAATTATTGACCAGAAGCTAAACCATATTAACTCAATCTTTGACTCGTTCACTTAACTCAGTTTCTCCACAGTTTGTAAAACTTCTGTTTACTTATTGGTCAGGTGGTGCAATGCAAAACCTGTCATGCACCCTACAACGCTGCATGACAGGAGGGCACTGTGAGGGCACTGTGACTAGTTCATCAACCTGATATCAAATGATATTAGTCATGTCATCCTGATGCTTTTTTTTTTCTTTTTTTAGAAGAAAACTTGCTTTTAAGACATTTTCTGCTTTATTGGTGAGTGCACGGCAGAAATGAGATGACTTCAGACAGTTGTTACACAGTTTGTATGATGTGGCATTTGACTCAGTGCCACAGAGGAGCTCTGAGTGAATTTAATGCCACCTCGGTTCCTCCTGAGGTGTCCAAAAAACACATTAGCACATGTAAATAATAAATCATGCTCTATCTGCACAAGGACATTTCGGACTGCAACAGCAATTCTCCAAGGTCCAAATCACAACCTTTCAAAGACGCTGCAAAGCTAGACACTTTTTTGTGACCTAAATCTGAACCGCAAACTTTGGACAACTATTTATTTGACTTATAAAGCTATCTGTTTATGTGCATTTTGGGAGCTTGGCAGATAATAGTACACACTAATGATAACAGAATATAGATTGCATCCATACTGGCATTTTTGGAATAAAGTCTTCACAATGAGGCATTTGAGTTATGAAGAAGAATTAGGTTTTTTGACTAAAATTAGTGAAATATGTACATGATGTGTTTTACATTAACTCAGGACAATAACCAGCTCAGGGCTTTGGTTCAGAATAAAAAAAAGGACTTGTGCATATTTTATCAACATTATCAGCATTGATATACTTAAAATATACTTTAAAATTAATTTTAAAAAATGCAGTACATGCTTGTTTCTAATGAGCCACAGGACCCTCTATAATGAACATAATAGAGAATGGTGAAACTCAGACATAAGTTGAAGTTCTGTCCTTACCAGTCGTGTCCCATGGGACCTTATTTTAGAAAAGAAATTGTTTTGTAAAGTCATCCATTTTGACATGGAGGCCTACGGGGACTGACCTTTGGGAGCCAGCCCCTAGTGGACATTCTAGTTACTGCAGAGTTTGATACCACCACACTGGCTTAATTTTTCAGCCTTTGCCAAAAACATTCAGCACTAATTTTAACTTAACCAAATAAATACATTTTTTGTCTTTAATTTTATAGCAGTTTCACAGCATTTCAGACAAAAGCTACTGCTGTTTGCCCAAAAATGAAAGGCCCAGGTTTAAATTGAATTTATTCATCTAATTTTGCTGTTGTTACTGAGATATTATCACCTGATCAAAATAATGCAAACAGTTAGGTGTACATGGATACAAGCCCAGTATGATTTCTTCAAATTACAGAGAGGCTCAAAGAAATAAGATAAGATAAGATAAGATAAGATAAGATATGACTGTTTGTCCCACAACTGGAAATTTACAGTGTTACAGCAGTGTAGTGATATTAATATTAAAAGGCCTACAGGCCTATATAAAATCTCCCCTTCCTCTCAAAAGTCCTTAATAGAGTGGTAGTTGAACAGCTACATCAGCATCTACAGGACAATAGTTTATTTCAAGATTTCCAGTCTGGATTTCAAGCTCATCATAGCACTGAAACTGCATTAGTTAAAGTTACTAATGACTTGTAAGTAGCTGCTGCTGATGGACTGGTCTTGATCCTGGTTCTGTTGGACTTGAGTGCAGCTTTTCACACAAGTGACCACAGTATCTTACTGCAGAAATTAGACTGGGACAGAGGCATTGGAGGAGCAGCACTCTGCTTGTTTAAATCCTATTTATCTAATAGGTACCAGTTTGTCAATGTAACCAACAATCATCACCGTATTCCAAAGTTATTTATGGCTTACCGCAAGGGTCGGTCCTTGGGCCCATTTTGATTACACTATATGTATGGAGGACTGACCCTGCAATGTTTAAAAATATATACAGATATAAAAAAAAAGGCTTGATAAATCCATTTGTGTACCATTTATTTGTCTATTTAGTCCTTATTTATATTTTTCCTTCTTTAATTTTTATCTGTGCATTTATTTTTGTAATACTTTCATGATAAATTAATTTCTGTGCTGAATAGACCAGGAAGTACCTGGTACTTGTGGTCTCGTAGAGGGACATGAACTGGTGTTATTTGAAAACCAGCAGAATTCCTGCTGCAGAAATCACACAGACACTTAGGATTTTGCTGTTTGGTGTGGATATAGTAACTGACAGAGTGTTTCAGTTCGCTTCACAGACCGACCTCTTGGACCGTGGAACATGGCTGATCCAGGTGCAGTTATATTGGACTGAGGGGGTCCGTGTGGTTTACATTAGATCAATGATCCAGATTACAGTACTACAACCCAAACCGAGACCAACGGGACCTGATGGGTAGGGCCAGGTTCGGATAAAAACTTAGGAGAGCCGTTCGGAGGCACTGGTACCGGCTCCATACCATTTGGAACCGTGGCATGAAGCCACAGCTCTGGTTCCTCCATACACACCCACTGTACTGGAGGTCCCAGGGTCAAGATGGGAGACACCCCCAAGGTAATCGAGAACAAACAGGCCAAGATGATCCTGTGGGACTTCCAGATCCAGACCGACAAGATGGTGATGGCCAATCAACCTGACATAATGGTGGTCGATAAACATCAGAAGACAGTGGTTGTGATAGATGTAGCCCTGAAGTGATAGTAACATCAGAAAGAAAGAACATGAGGAGCTCGAGAAATACCAAGGGCTGAAAGAGGAGATAGAGAAATGTTGGGTGTGAAGGCAACAGTGGTGCCAGTAGTGATTGGGGCACTAGGGGCAGTGACCCCCAAGCTGAGTGGATGGCTCCAGCAGATACCAGGAACAACATTAGAGATCTCTGCTCAAAGACCACAGTCCGAGGAACAGCTAAGATCCTGCACAGAACCCTCAGGCTCCCAGGCCTCCGGTAGAGGACGTGAGAGTGTGTGTGTGTATATATATATATATATATATATATATATATATGTATATATATATAAACATCTGTGAAGAAGCACTCAGTATAAACAGTATTAATAACTAAATACAGAGAATAAGTAAAGGAGTAAAGTTTGTAGTATTAAAGCAAATAATGAAACATTTTACTAATGTTATGTGTTGTGTTTTCAGGATGGGTAAAATGGATAAGATAAGATAAGATAAATCTTTATTGTCATTTCACCAACATACTATGTACACAGTACAACAAAATTGGAGCACTGCCCCATACAGTGCAAAAGAGAAAGCAATGAGAATAGTTTCTAATAAGTAATTTAACGCATTGCTTTTGCTGTTAAATAAGAGTCCATTTGTGCTACAGATGGTTCAGTGATACTATGTTAATGTCTTAGTTTTAGGGTAATTAAGCGTCCAGCTTTCCTGCTACGCCTCACTCTATCTGTCTCCCTGTGCCAGCCTTTAAAGCCATTATGTGATTAAGCCAAGATCGAACTGATGACTGTCTGACAGATAGAAATACAGCAGTGTCTAATGACCCTTCCCTCAGCCCACATGTCCATACTCAGACATGAACAAGACTGCAAAGAAACACCCATATGCACTCCGACGTAAATGCAGGCCAGTACAAAGTACACATGCAGTCTAATGACACTTCTCTCATTGGCTTTTCTTTGAGCTTTCTGTCAATACAGCCCTTTCACAGCCACAGCAAAGCTAATTAGATACAAAGGCTATAACAATATTAGCCTCTTCTTGCATAGACAGGCCACTAACACTATTAGCATAAAGAAGCTAAGAGTTATTAAAACAAACCAACTAAAATAATTAGAGTAGGAAGGAGTTTCTTTTAATATGCTGCTGTGTTGACAATGCTCATTTGAACAAATGCTCTTTTATGTAAGAGGTAGACATTCTCATTATGCACATATACAAGAACACCCACAATTGTTCATTATACGCTGACCTGAAATAAGCTTGAATAAACAATCAACATGAACTCTTACAAGAGCAAAAAAGCTGATTATTTGTACTTTGTGTGATATGGTTTCTAGATGCTTGGCTCAAGGACCATGAGTCATACCTCTAATAAATCAATTTGCTTTTCTTAAAAATCCCAAGTAGGTTTTAACATTAATATGAGTTGGTCTTTAGTAGCCATACATATACATCCAAAAACTCTGGATGTTTATGCTAAAAATATGTTGTTAGGAAAAAGTTGTAACTACTTCAGATGTAGTCTGTCAGCTTTTCCTTTATGTGTGTGCATTCACAGTGATGGTCTGAAAGGTCTAATCTCGACAAGGATGTCAGTTGTAAAAGGCTGTACTTTTATGTCTAAAGAAAGACAAAGACAGAAGGGAGCAAACAACGGTGGCAGGAAGACGAGCAAATATTTGACTTGATGTGGGGAGAGGCTCATAATGAATAAAAATGTTGAGAAAATAAGAGGAGAAAACAGGTTTGGAAGGAGAGGGAAGTAGATGGAGGTGGGGAAAGAAGTGATCAAACAAGATGAGTAATGAGAGGAGAGGAGCTGTAATTCCAACTGTGCAGGGTTTTATTTGTGTCATTTAAATATGAGCTAAATTTATGTCGGCTTAGCTGCTCCCAATGTCTTCGGCATAATGGTTCGCTGGGACCAAGGACTGATGAAAGAGTCTCCTTATTTCAGTGATATTTTAGCTGCTCCACATGCTCAGAGCCTGCTGCTGAAGACTGGGACTTTGTGTCTGTTTGTTCAATATGCACATGCTTTGCATTATTAATGCACTGACTTTGAGGAAATTATTCCATTCAGAAATGATGCAGAAATGATAATTTGATTGACATTATCTTCACTTTTCATTGTAAACGTTTTATGTCCAATTTTAGTTGAAATATAGATGATGACCAGTGAATAATATGTCTTGAAGACTTCTACACTATTAGGCTGTTCACCCTTAGATGAACAACTGTTTTTGTGGTGACTTCTGAAGGATTTTTTTCTCTACATCTAACCCACATTAGTGATTCATCATCATTTATTACAATACTATGATCTGCATTTTGCATTTTTCAGTGAAAATGAGGCATTTTCCTATATTTATTTAATTGATCATGTAGATGTTCATAAAAGCTCAGGGCAAATGTAAAGCTTATCATATAAAATAGCGAAAACATTAGAAAAATTATTTTTTTCTTCTGCAAAATATATCATTAACCAAATATAAAAACAATGTGTACAACCGTCATTTATCAAACTATATGGATTTTACTACCATCAGTACTTTTATTATGTTATCAGTGTTGCAGAAGATAAAGGTGTTTCCACATCCACTATGGAGCCTCTGTATATCCAAAAAAGAAATGTGATACTGCTAGAAAGATGAGAAACTGCATTTTACCTGAATTATTTAAAAGCACTGATACAGTTTAGTGGTTCAGAAACTTCAGATAAGTAGATGCTTTTGGTCAACAGTGGCTGTTAAGCTCTCTGAGAGTTATATTACTGGTAAATGAAAAAGGAAAAACTGGAGAAAAGGAAAAAATGATTGGTGCATGTAAACAGAAGTTTTAAAGAAAAATGATACTGAAGTTGAAAAGAAAAGGACAAAGAACAACCAAAGAAATAACCTCAAACAAGGACTGCTGATCCAGCTTTGTTCTGAACAATTATTGATGGACACAGTCAGTCTATAAATTACAAAACCACAGACAAAAGTCATAGTTAATGCATACATATTAACCCATAAAGACCCAGTGTTTTGTGGCAGTCCCCAAATGAATGTATCTCTCTGTTTAACCTTTAAGTGATTTATCACCATTTATTACAATATTATCCTCTATAATTTGCATTTTTAAGTGTAAATCATGTATTTTCCTGTATTTCATTCACTAACTGTGTAGATGTTCATTAAAGTTCAGAGTAAATTCAAAGGTTATTTTTTTAATATAAAAAACAGAGAAAACTGAAGAAAAAGTTACTTTTTCAGCAAATTCTGTCATTAACTGAACATAAACCAAGTGTCTACATTCAGTGTCATTGATCAAAATCCATGGGTTTTACTGGTGAATCAATGTTGTAGAACATTGACTCATTTTAGTTCAGGGGCCACATACAACACAAAATGATCTCAAGTGGGCTGAACCAGTAAAATAATTCCATAATAACTTTTAAATAATGATAACTCCAAAGCATTCTCTTTTTTTTAGTGCAAAACTGTAAAATTACAGTACGAAAATATTTACATTTTCATTCCATTTTTATCTTTTTTTTTTTTACATTTATCCTTTCATTAAAAATGAAAATAACCCGAACAACCATGTAGAACTTGAAATTTCTTCAGAAAAATAAGTGCAGTTTTAACAATATTATGCCTCAACATTACAGATCACAGTGGATGTACAAAGGCACAAAACATTTACATTTTATTGTTTTTTAATGTTTTTTTTAGGGTTTTATTACTCCGCCCCCTGAAGGGGAGGCGAGGGTATTGTTTTTGGTTCGTTTATTTTGTTTGTATGTCTGTTTGTCAGCAACTTTATGCAAAAATTATTGGACCAGTTTCCATGAAATTTTCAGGAAAGGTGCGAGGTGGTCCAGAATAGATCCCATAACAGTTTGGTGAATGTGGGTCAAAGGTCAAGGTCACCAAAAATGGGTTTTTGCAATGATAAGAGCAAGGGGAAATCAGGTAAAACATTTGCGAGGGGCAGGGTTTGTTGTGCCTGGCACCACTTGTTGTTTTATTATTTGTGTACAGTAATGACAGTAAAAACCAACTGCGCTGTTGCTTTAAAAATAAAGTTGGATTGGATTAGATTTAGTTAGTTAATATTGTTAAAATTTTGGAGTTTGGAATTTGGAGTTGCCATTATCATTTATAGGCTATTATGTTAGGCTATTATTAATTTACTGATCCAACCCACTTCAGATCAAATTGGGCTGAATGTGACCCCTGAACTACAATGTTTGACACTGTTGACTGTTTAACCTTCGGTATAATTTCTGATTTTCACAAATTCATCCCACCAGCCAAACTGGAACCCTTGGTGGGCCAGTTTTGGCCCACAAACACCTGTGTTGTAGAAGATGACAGTGTTTCCAAGTTCACTACGTTGCCTCTGAACATCCAAATGGGTCATATCTGATGACCATTTAAAGATGACAAACTCTATTTTACACCAATTATTGACATGTATTGATAGGATTAGTGGATCAACAGGTATTAAACATTTTAGATCAATATATGCTTTTGGTTGATAGTGGATGTTTGGGTCTTTATGAGTTAAAACAGCAACAAAATACATCAACATTTAGGTCAACAGGTTAAGTTAAAATGTTCCAGCAGCGATTCTGGTTCATGTCCTTCCAAATCATGAAGCATAGAAGGCAAAATCAATGAAAATTAATCAAAGTGAAAGATCTGATTTCTGTCCAAGAAAGAAACTGTAGATAAGGCATTTTCAGGTCAAAGTCCTCACTCTGGAAACAAGAGTTATCCTGACAGAGTCAACTAAAATATGCCAAAGAAGAAAGAAGTAACATTTGCTTGATTTAATTACAAACTTTTTTTGAGAAGACTAATGTGTTTAGTAAAACCCTGGGAGTCAGAGGATTGCATTGATGAAGTAGCTGTCTAGTTTTGTAAGAATCAGACTCTCTGCATATTGGAATACTTAGAAATGAATGTAAATTCACTATTTCCTGGCTGTGTTACAGTCAGGGAAGCTGATTGTTAATGCACTAATCTATAGGCAACATCTAATCAGTCATGGAAAGCTGAGCATATTGCATATTTTATTATGTTAAGGAGAAGAAAACAGCTGGATTGTATCTTTTCAATAAGAAGTGAAACACAAAATATTTGCTGACTTAGACAATGCAGTTTTTACTAATATGCAAGTGAAAATATTTAATATTAACATATGCACATATATACTTTGACAAAATTTATGCACCTATATTTATGTGGCAGTGATTTATTTGCAAGACCAAAGACCAAACTAAAAGCCATCTCTTTCTGTTGATTAAAGTTACACATAAATGTAGCTATAAATAAAGCTGAATTAAAATATTTCGAAAGTGGTAAGATTCTAATACCAGTTATTAGAAAAACAAACTTTTTATGTTCTGCAAGAGCAGAGAGCCATGTATCTAAAAGAGACTTTGTAAGGCAGTCTGTAATGAGCTTTGCCTGCAGAGCTTGCCTGAGAACCAATTATCTTAAAAGGGGTCTCGTAGACTGCATGGGATGGATCACTGGTATGTGCGTGTGCTTAAGTGTGTGAGTAGGTCAAGCGGGTCGTGTGTGTGCATGCATGTGTTTCACATAATATGGTAGTGTGTGGGTAGGAGCAGTAGTGTTGTATCAGCACAGATATATTATTCTGATTTATGCTGACTTGTCAGGGACACACACGCACACCTGCAGTGACTGACAAACACGCGCACAGTGCCAGGCTCTCTGACTCATTCTCTTCCTGTTTTTTTTTTTTTGTTTTGTTTTGTTGTTTTGCTTTAAATTCACACTCACTGTTGCCACAGTTGTAAAGGCACAAAAATTTTATGGAAAAAAATCTGCTGAATAATTTTTTCACGATACTGAAACTTCTGCTGCTACAACAAAAGAGACATGAATGTAAAGACCAAGCAGATTAGGATGCAAAATGTTTTCAGGGTCAAATAATGAATTAATTGAACAAGAAATGTAGCGATATATTAGCTAAACATTGATGTTATTGATTGATATGAACTATTGGCAAATAAGATGACATTTCACTGATGGCACTGCCTGGTGGTTAATAATAATAACAATAATAATAATCATAATAATAAATTACATTTATAAAGCACTCTTCATTCAGCAGAATCTCAAAGTGCTACAGAGAAAATAAAGTTCTATGTTAAAAATTAATAAAGAAATAAAATACTACATTAAAAGAAATTACGACATTAAAAGAATGCATTTAAAACAAAACATCATGGTGGGCCATAAAAAGCCTGTCTAAACAGAAAAGGTTCCAGTCCCTTTATGAATGAGTCCAACAACTATAGAGCTCTAAGATGATGGTTATCTGTTGTGTTTTATTAGAAATAGTTACATAAAATTGTGTGATTGAGTTTTAGTGCTCATTCAAAAATGACTTCAATGCAGTAATTTTCATGACAAGGAATACAAAAACACAATAAACAAATGCAACATCATTTTGACTGTGTGAGTTACATACACATCAGTATTCCAGATACTGTTAGGATTTGGAATATCATGTTTGTGTTTATGTTAATGCCATGTCTTTATTACAGTTTTGAGAAACCTGGATAACCTACCCTAGATGGAGTATCCTGAATAGTAAGTGGGAAACTGTTACATATGTACATCTTATTCCTGTCACTAATAGTGCAGACTCAAAGTCACATAAAATAAATGCAAACACGGCACTGGCAATGAAAATATTACTTTACAAGAGTGATAGAGACACAGAGTTTAGTCTTTCAGTAATAAAAGAGTAATTAAATGTACTTGTCAACTCAAATGGAAAATGGTTCCAAATGCTGAATATCTGAAGTCTGTATAAAACAACAGGACAGTGGTGTCCCCAAAACAGACAGTGCAATAAGTCAGGTTAGAGGGGAAAATACTACTGTAAACCATAAATATGTGTGTTGACATTAAAACCAATCCCTGAACTCATCATGATCACCCACAGCTGCAGATCTTCAATCTCCTCCATGTGCCTGTGGTGACAGAATTTCTACTGGAACACATGTTGACCAGTGTTTTGTGGCAGTTCCCAAATGAATTTATCTCCGTTTAACCTTTTAAGTGTAAATCATGTATTTTCCTGTATTTAATTCACTAATTGTGTGGATGTTCAGAATAAATTCAATGGTTTTTTTTGTTTTTTTTTTAAATATAATCACAGCTGCAGATCTTCAACCTACTCCATGTGCCTGTGGTGACAGAAAATTGACTGGAACACATGTTGACCTGTTGATTTCAATTCCCTGGCAGTAGAAGAATACCAGCGAAAGGAACCCACAATCATATAATGCACAATGTAATGTTAGCATTTAATCGTGCTAAAGCGGCAATAAACCAAAGGTCTTGTCATCTATAGCCAAAATAACTTTTAAGTTAGGCAACAGAATCCTGAAATCTTAAATTAAATGACCATGTTCTGTTGGTGCATGCATGAACAGGAGCAGTAATGAGTGCTTGGGGTACAAGTATTTATCTGATTTATCTGTGCTTTCATGTAAACACCATGCCTGGAATATGATCAAAACCAAGATACAACTCCTAACTGGGATAGTGGGATAAAGACAGTCATTGGCTAAATTTTAAAGAACAGTACCAATATCAGCCCCAGAAGTTCATAAATGGATCACCTATGCAGTTGAGGACAAACGTTTGGATAGTAACACACATTCTGATTTTCACAAAAAAGTTTGCTTCTTAAATGTATTTGTTTATTTGCTTATTTATTTACATGTTACTGATGCACAGTGAAGAATAGTAATTAGATTAGATTAGATTAGATTAGATTAGATTAGACTTTATTGATCCAGAATAACAGAATGAAATGTGAGAAAAAAATGTGCATGCATAAAGATAGTGCAAAAAACCCAAACTATATAAAATAATGATGATGATGATAATAATAATAATAATAATAATAATAATAGTAATAAAACTCTAATGACTATATAGATATTTACAAGCATTTTAACCTCCAAACATGGTAACTGGCAATTCACATTCATGCAAAGACTCAGTTTGTGTCAGTGCCAAAACTTGTGGATGTGTCTATACATCAAACATATAAGCTACAACTATCATGATGACTGAGTATTCACATAAAACTTTTACCAGACAAAAAAATGCAGATGTCAGACCAAATCTAAACTGATGCTGCAACAAATGCACATGGCTACAAGGTACACTCACATGGAAAATATTTATTCACCCTGACTGAAATCATTCTGGTTACAGGTTCCAACTCAAATGTTTCCATGGATGGTAAACTAAATGACCCAAAAAGATGGATTACATGCTCCAAAGCATTTAATTTTTTGACACGCACAAAGTGGTGCTCACTGGGAAGTGTCTAATCTTTCTAATCTCTTTTTTTTGCCTTGTAATAGGTGGCCTTTAAACATTTCCTGACCTGACCAATGTAAGGTCATCGTGTACATGCAACATTACAAAACATCAGTGTCTAGTTTCTATGTTGGAGGTTGAACAATTTCTGTGTCTGTTCTAAGAGTCTGATGGTCTTCACTTTGACTGGTTTCATGTCTGTTGGATTTGGTTGATGGTTTCCCCCACCAGTTATTAGAACTGAAGAAGTCTCTTGGATGAGAGATGAAACATTTTCAAACAAGCTAAACCAGTCCGGTTGAACTGAGAACTACCAAGAAGAATGATGACCTGGGCAAATGAGAACCTACACACATGCTGTACATAATCAACTCTGTGAAGCAGATTTTAGTTAACCTCATGTGCTTTCAGACAGGTAATGGAATTAAATACATCACTAATAGCAGTTGTCACCTTCAGTCAGCCATGACTTGACAGTTCTACGCTGAGAGTTTTCACACAAACCTGGAAACCTGGCCTTGTTTTTATTGCATCTATAATCATTAATATTTAGAGCATTGATTTGGACCAAGCGGAGGGAGATGCAGGAGGAGGGTGTGTTTTTTCAGTTTCTCAAACTGATTTTGGCTACTGCAGCTTTATGTGGCAGTCACAGACATGTTTCCATTCCTACCATAATGCTTCCATCTAAACAGAAACAAATGATCCGATTAAGCATTTGAATTATTAGATTTGATGTTAAACATATTACTAGATTTACACACCCCTAAATCTGACTGAAAATCAGGAAGGACACAATTTGGTTCAGACTGGGATATTATTCAGGTTATTAGTGAAATGTTAACAGTGTTGGGAATAAAGCATTACAAAAGTAATACATTACAGTAACAGATTACTTTTTGCTGTAACGCAGTAATGTAAGGCACAATTAATCAATTTTCAGTAATGTTTTACATTTTCAATAGTGCTTGCGTTACATCTCACTTTTCATCCATAATTTAATTGCTCAAATGCAAAAAAAACAAAAAAAAAAACAAAACAAAACAGGAAGACCTTAAGAAATCAAAAATGCAGCAGGAAATTTGTATTTCCTGTTGGTGGTCAGTCAGTGGGTGAAGATGGCAGAAGACAGTACATTGGCCATATGGACGTATGCTCATTACTAACCCTAACCCTAACCCTAACCCTGCTTTCAAGAAGCTAGTTAGCATAATTCCTGTAATGAGCAATGACAAGGTAAGCTTACATTTCTATGACTAGTTAGAATTCTTTATCAATTGTGGATTTATCTACTGGCGACCTCAGCACCACATCTCCTGTTTGAACACGTAAAATGTTGGAAAAAAAATGCCAGCCTTCCTGCTGTGATTCGAACATCGTAGACCAGTGGTTCCCAACCTTTTTTGGCTTGTGACCCCATTTTAACATCACAAATTTTTGGTGACCTCAGACATTCACAACAGAGACTTTTTTTTTTTTGCTAAAACATTTTTTGTTTTTGATCATGTAAGAGTTTGCAATACTATGTTGCAAATAAACATTCATTTTAGATGACATTTAGGCTATATAATGTATACTATTATGGACGGAGGCAGAAAAGCCAGGTGTAGATTACTGCACAAAGTGAGAATTTGATTTTCCTTGGTCAGGATATGTACAGTCAGTTCAGCTTGTATTTACAAGTCTGCAAATTAATACTGAACAAACAATAACTCAAACTATGAATTGTGAAAGAGCTGCAGCATCTGAAACTGACTACAATGAACATTTAAAGATAAACAGTACCACAGTGCTTCAGTTTCAGCTTCACAGTCTGTCATGTCTTTTATGTATTATGATTGTCTCTCTCAACTCAAGTTTTTATTTTTATCAATTACTAGAAATTTCAGGCGACCCCATTTGAATTCCAGGTGACCCCAAGTGGGGTCATGACCCCAAGGTTGAAAAACACTGTCATAGACCGTAGCGTTACTTACTGAGCTATCTGTCCATGTGTACAAGGCTCTCCTATATCTTGTGTTGGGGGGGGAGGGTTTCTACTGTGCATCCACCATCTATGATGACAATCTGTATGTAACTCAAAAGTATTTTTGAAAAACATGCAAGCATTCACATCGTAGACTGTAGCATTACTTACTGACCTATCCATCCACATGCACTATGGAGGGCAGGGGGCATTTATGACAAGAGTCTAATACAGGAGTCACGTAACTCATTACAATTCTGAGACAGTAATACTGTGAGTTAAAGAATTATTTTTAAATAACAGTAACAAGTAATCTGTAATGAATTACAGTCTGGAAGTAACTTGCACAACACTGAATGTTAATGTGCATCTAAATGCAGGCTGACAATATGATGGTGATTTCAACAGTAGATTGACAGGCGGATTGGGGTGGTGTTGGCAGTGATGGGATCTGCTGTGGTGCACAGGGAGCTGAACCAAAAGGATTTCAGTTTACCAGTCAGTCTGCACACCTACCCTCACCTGTGGTCATGAGCTATGGGTAGTGACCGAAAGAACAAGAACACAGTGGAAGTTTCCTCCACAGGGTGGGTGGCTCTCCCTTAGAGACAGGGTGAGGAGTTCATCCATCTGAGAGGGGCTGAGAGTAAAGCCACTGCCTCTTCACATTTAAAGGAGCCAGCTGAGGTGGTTCAGACACTGAGTTAGGACACCTCCTGTATGCCTCCCTGGTGAGGTGTTTTGGGCATGTCCATTAGGGAGGAGACCCCAAGGTGGGACAAGGACATGCTGGAGGGGTTTATCTCTATAACTGGCCTGGGAAGGTCTTGATGTTTCCCCAGTGGCTTGGAAGAAGGAAGTCTGGGCTTCTCTGCTTAGGGCTACCCCCATGACCTGGACCCAGATACGATGGATAGCTAAAGGTTTGGGGAGACTGTAATTAGGTAGTAGCTGTCATTAGGCCTGGCTGAGCAATTAACAGTTTTTACGAAAGGAGATTGAATACAATTACAGTTTATGTACATCCATCCATTTTCTGAATGGGTTACTTCATATGAGGGTCACAGGGGTGCCGGAGTTTATCCCAGTGACCAACAGAAGAAGGCGGTGTTTGCCCTAGATGTATCACAAGTTCATGACTGGGCTGACACACAGACAAACAACCATTTGCATCTATATTGGGATGGCATAAGCTACAATCCTCTATCAAAGTCATACAAACGCCACAATCCCAGACTCAACAAACTTAGGTACTTGAGTGAAACCTATTTCCTGCAAGAATGTGCTACATGTAAGTGAGGTGTAAAATCGTTCAGTATTTTCCAAAGCTTTGAATTGTGGATTGAATCAAACAATGGGATACAACTTTCTATTTTTATTCTGATCTTGCTTTACACTCTGGGGAAGAAAGTATATCTCAAGCCCCATAGTTATTTTCACCTGAGCATTGCCATACATTATGTCTTATCACATATTAGCGCCGCTGGTGAAACAGTCATAACAAAAACACAAGCAAAAGTCATATTTAGATAAAAGTGATGTGTGGAGTAAGCAAATACTGCTACAAAAAGGAGACAACAGTTCTTTTTCCACTCTTACTACTCTCAACGCTGATGGTTGCATGATGAAATTCTAACAGGATGACTGAGGAAGCCTTGTACTTTTAACATGAGGGGATAAAAAAAGAACTCTGTATCTTTGATTAACAGCTGCAGAAGGCAGGGAGCAACGCTAACTGCTCCTCATATATCAGCATCCAGCAGGGCTTCAGCAGGGATACTTAAACATCACTGTACATGGGCAACCAGTTAGCTGAAGCAGATGAGAGAAATGCTACCAACCACCAGAAGGAAAATAGAAAGGACAGACACAAATTATAGCAGATAGTGGAGCTAAATGTTACTACAGTAGATAGAAAAAAAAAACATATACTAATGAAATCGCTTGACTAATAAAACAATACAGACATTTTTCATATTATACTATGGCTAAATAATGTTTAAAATGGAAATGATTGATCATTTATGCTTTAAAATGAGGTGCCATCTTTACTATATTAAGGTTACCAATCATTAATTTCACTATTTTTCTAAAATTGTGTTCTTTGGAGAGGTTTTATTATTGTCTAATATCTGAAGAAACTACAGGAGGTCCTCGGGTTACGAACGAGTTTTGTTCCTACACTGACAACGTAACCCGAATTTCCGCATAAGTCGGAATTAACCCTTTAATACCCCCTAAATCGCTAAATAACTATCCAAATACACGCATTACCCTTCATGTGGTCTAAAATACAGGCTTTGTCCTTAATAATGGTTGCCACGGTCGACCGACTGAAGCCTAAGGCTTTACCAATGTTCGTCGGTGTCTCGCCTTTCTCCATCCTTTTGATGATATCCAGCTTTGTTTCCATCGTAATGTCTTTCCTCTTGGCTGAACCAGCATTGCTAGAAGATCCTGCTTTCTTTTTGGGGCCATGATGTGGAAAAGGAGGGTGAAAAACCAAGAAAATTACAGAGTACAAACACAGACACTCTACACTATGGGGCGACTGGAGACAAAATGGCGGACGAGACTCAGGCATCGTAAAGTCGAAACAGCGTAGGTCGAGTACCGCGTAACCCGAGGACCTCCTGTATTGTCTTTTTACTATCCTTCACCACTATATAGATATTTTAATTACAGTCAGTGTTGGGAGTAATGTATTACAAAGGTAATGCATTACAGTAACTGATTACATTTTGCTGTAACGCAATAGTGTCACGCATTACTAATCAATTTTCAGTAATATTTTACTCAGTACATGTTCAATATTGCATGCATTACACCACACTTTTCACCCATAATTGAATTGCTGAAATGAAAAATAAAAAGAACAAACAGCATGACCGTGAGACCTTAAGGAATCACAAATGCAGCAGGAAAGTTCTATGTCTTGTTGGTATTTAGCCAGTGGGTGAGGATGGCAGAAGATAGTACTTTGGTGACATGAACATATGCTCATTACTAACCCAAACCCTGCTTTCAAGAAGCTAATTAGCATGATCCCTGTGATCAGCAATGACAAGGTAAGCTAATGTTTCTATAACTAGACTAGTTTTTATCAATTGCAGATTTATCTACTAGCATCCTCGGTGTCGCGCCACCTGTTTGAACATGTAAAATGTTGAAAAAAATGCAAGCGTTCCTGCTGGGAATCAAACATTGTAGACTGTAGGGTTACTTACTGAGGTATCTGTCCACATGTACAAGGCTCTCCTATCTCTTATATTGGGGGTGGGGGGTTAGGTTCTACTGTGCACGCTCCATTTATGATGAGAGTCTGTATGTAACTCACTACACTGAAGTGACTTCAATGAAATAGATGGATAATAAAATGGCGCCATCACATTTTTCATTTAATCGACATCAAAGAGATACTATATATCAGCTCTAGAACTTGGGCTGACAGTCGTCTCATTCATACTTTATTCAAGCTGAAATGAATACACCTCTGAAGAGCAGAACTAGAGACAGCGTTTGCATGTCCGACTCCTGCATCCAGATTACACAGAAACATCCTCACATTTTCCTCAAAGTTGTGTTTATACTCCATCCACTTATGTCCTAGCTGAACTGAGACACTTCATTAGCCGTATTTAATTTTCCATTTATCATGGTTCATTTTAAATCATTCTAAATTACTCCTCCAGCCTGTGACTGTTCTACTACAACTAGATTCTACTTTACTGAATAATGTATTAGATAGGATTTACAAATACAAGGAGCTTCATTTCCCCAAATGATGAATAGCTTTTTCAATACCATTAACACGAAATGAGTGTTAATTAAATGTGTGGGTACGGTGCATAGCAACTTGGGAAAGTTCATCACACGATGGTGGTGCACCTAATAAACTGGCATTGGAATTTAAGGAGACTAAAACTGGAAATCTGTAACGTCTACCTCACCTATACACACAATTGTTCTCAAATTGCTGAGTCATGTTAAACTTACCAGATATGATGGCTATCCACAGTTTTCTTCTTTATAACAGTGACTTGCAAGTGGACAGAGTCTTTGACCACTTGCACCAAACCATTTTCTGGCATTTTGATCGCTTGACCTCAAACAGTTTCAGTGAAATAACCAGTGTTGTGCATGTTACTTCCACTTCCATTACCTGTTACTGTTATTTAAAAGTGATAGTAGTACTGTCTCATTATTGCAATGCAGTACATGACTCCTGTATTACTTTTGTGGTATATACAAACTCTCGTCATAAATGGAGCGTGTGCAGTAGAAACCCCCCCCCCATTTTACATGTTCAAACAGGGGGCATGGCACAGAGGATGCTGGTAGATAAATCCACAATCAATACAGAATTCTAACTAGTCATAGAATCATTAGCTTAACTTGTCCTTGCTGGTCACAGGGATCATGATAACTAACTTCTTGAAAGCAGGGTTAGGGTTGGTAATGAGCATACATCCATGTGGCCAATGTACTGTCCTCTGCAATCTTCACCCATTGGCTGAACACTAACAGGAAATACAAGTTTTCTGACTTATTTTTGTTGCTTAAGGTCTCATGGTCTTACTGGTTTTTTTGTTTTGTTTTGTTTTGGTTTTTTTTTTGGGGGGGGGGTCAATTAAGCAATTAAATGATGGGTGAAAAGTGTGTTGTAATGTAAGCTTTATTGAACATGTACCGAATAAAATATTTTTTTACTTTTGTAACATGTTACTCTCAACACTGGAAGTAACCATGCTTTTCATTTTACTGAGATGATGATTAAAACACCATCTATGCCAGTGATGGGCCATGTCATTGGTAAAGCAGTAGTTTCACATAGAAAGATCTGCATGGAAAGAGTCTCTGTTGTTTGTTGTGCTGGAAACAGATCTGACTTAAATAAAGCGACTACTGAAATCCAGAATGGCTGTAGTTTGTATACAATGGTGTATGGTTATACAAATGTAAAGTTACATGCAGAATATAAGTGATTGTAGATTCAGTTTTACTTGGCCTATCAACATTAGACCAAAACCAACACAGAAGGTAAAGGCAGCACTTTCTGCACAGATAATAATAACCAAGCCATAATATTGTATAGACTCAATAAAGCTAAAGGAGTCACACTCATCTTGGGCATTGCTAAGTACAGGATGCAGCAACAGTGCATTTGCAAAATTGTGTTGAGGGAGAAACTGTCCTTAGAGAAATCCATAAATCCCCACAAAAACAGACAAGAAATATAAAGACATACATCTTTGTCAAAACTGTATAGTTGGTGACTCATGTGATGCTGATGTTGATCTTTTTCATAATGAAGGATCTTAAAAACGGCAACATACAAATAGTGGGAGGGAGGAGAATGCTCAACACAAATAATCAGTTGCCAACAACAGGCACATTTTAACATGCAAACATTCTAGTATTACAATCTTTCCATATCATTCATAGAATTACATGCAGTCATTACCAAAAATGTATTTTGCAACGTTATAACCTTGACCTTTGACCATTAGGCCTTATCTAACATCTGACTCACTTAATTCTGTTTGTGCCAAATCTGAAAAAATTCCCATTTTTTCTAAGCCATAAAGACTCAAACAGCAACTGGCAACCAAGATCATCTAATGGTCTAAAATGTTTACTAACTTCTGGTCCACTAAACCTATCAGTACACTGAAATAATTAAGGTAAAATGCAGCTTGTCGTCTTTTCATGGTCATCAGATATGACATATTTGAACGTTCAGATGCTCTGTAGTGAACGTCAACACTGTCATCTTCTACACTGATTCACCAGTAAAACCCATGGAGTTGGATCAATGACAGTGGATGAACACACTTGATTTTATGTTCAGTTACTGATGTCTTTGGGGAAAAAGTTAGTTTTTCTTCAAATCAAATCAAATCAAATTTTATTTATATAGTGCCAAATCATAACAGAAGTTATCTCATGACACTTTACATATAGAGCCGGTCAAAACCAGACTCTGAAGCCAATTTTCAGAAACCCAACAGAATCCTCCAGGAGCAAACACTCTTCAGTTTTCTCTGTTTCTGATACAATAACCCTCTACTATAATTTGAGATTTTATGAACATCTACATGATCAGTGAATTAAATATATGAAAATGCATTATTTTCACAGAAAAATGGTAAAATACAGAGGATAATATTATAATAAATGGTGATTAAATCACTTAAGAATGGCTAAATAAAGAAAAAAAAAACATATATGAGGCCAAATCATTTACAATGTTCCTGAAATATCACACATAAGAATAGATGAACATGAGGTCACAGTCATTTTGAACTTTAACCTGTCACCACTAAAATGGTTTCAACTCATTGTTGCCCAGCTCATCAAGTGAATGTTTGTGCTTAATTTTGTCTCATTCCATCACACTGTCCCTGAGATATCATACATGCTCTTTTTCTCAGTTTAGAGGCATATGATTGGCTTACGTGGTGTTTACTCATGCTGCTGTACATGGCCTTCTTTGAGCCCAAAGCTTACACTCGGTGCATATTTTTGCCTCCTCTAAAGCCTTTCAACTCCCTATCACATATATTTCTCTATGTACTACAACAGTCTGTAACATTAAGAATTTAAGGACAGCAGTGGATGCACCAGAATTGAACTTTGCTCAAAATTCCCTATTTCAAAAGATATTAAAAATACAAAGTCCTGCTGTGCTGTGGTGTCACCTGCTGTTTCACGGATTTAAATCTCGAAGAAGAGCAGGAAGAAAAAAGACAGAATTAAAAGCAAGACATGGGAAAAACTAAGAAAATACTTGCCATGTTTGAAGCAGTCGTGGGACTGTCTTGAGTTCAGACTTGTTTTTCCTCTTTCTTTAATCCAGTGCCATGAAACAGTTTGGAAGGAGGCAGGGGGGAGTTGTCAATTGATCTACTGGGAATTTGACTACGAGCCAAGAACAACCAGTGGGAGCATTAGCTGAATGATAGCTGCTGCATCTTACCGAATCAATTTAGTAAGTGGTAACATTGTTAAATCAAACCAACTTTTTTTTTTGTTATCTCTAAAAGAACAACTTGGAAATATCTGTTTTTATGCATTCATGCATATAATTTGGCATTTCCCCCTAATGTTACCTCAGTGCTGCTTGCTTATCTTTGCATCAAATACTGATGCTCAACTTGGTTTAACCTGAGGTTCACATAGTCTGAGTGGGATTTTGATTAACATCAGCTACAGGTTCAATCAAATACATCATCGTCCTCACAACATAATATATTCATGCAGTTCTCTGAGAAATTATGGCCAATTTTTATTTTATTTTTTTAAAGGAAACAACAACTCTTGACCTTTGATTTATTTTATTTATTCATTTAACCTTTATTTTACCAGGTAGGTCAATTTAGAACCAGTTCTCATTTATATTTTCCCACTAAATATAACCAGGTCACTGTTCCTTCCTTCCTTCCTTCCTTCCTTCCTTCCTTCCTTCCTTCCTTCCATCCATCCATCCATCCATCCATCCATCCATCCATTTTCTTCCGCTTATCTGAGGTCCGGTCATGGAGGCAACAGTCTAAGCAGGGATGCCCAGACTTCCCTCTCCCCCAACACCTCCTCCAGCTCTTCCAGGGGGACCCTGAGGCATTCCCAGGCCAGCCAAGAGACATAGTCTCTCCAACATGTCCTAGGTCTTCCCTGAGGCCTCCTCCCGGTGGGACATGCCTGGAACACCTCCCTAGGGAGGCGTCCGGGAGGCATCCAAAACAGATGCCCGAGCCACCTCAGCTGGCCCCTCTCAATGTGGAGGAGCAGCGGCTGTACTCCAAGCTCCTCCCTGGTGACTGAGCTCCTCACCCTATCCCTTAGCATGTGCCCAGCCACCCTATGGAGGAAACTCATTTTGGCCGCTTGTATCCAGGATCTTGTCCTTTCGGTCATGACCCAAAGCTCATAGAGGTCAGAGTAGGAATGTAGATTGACCAGTAAATTGAGAGCTTCACCTTTCAGCTCAGCTCCTTCTTTACCACGACAGACCGATACAATGTCTGCATCACTGCAGATGCTGCATCGATCCGCCTGTCAATCTCCCGCTCCATCCTTCCCCCACTTGTGAACAAGACCCCGAGATACTTAAACTCCTCTACTTAAGGCAAAAACCCTCCAACGACCCAGAGAGGGCAAACCACCCTTTTCCGGTCGAGAACCATGGCCTGGAGGGGCTGACCCTCATCCCACTTGCTTCACACTCGGCTGCAAACCTCCCAAGTGCACGCTGAAGGTCCAGGTTTGATGAGGTCAGTAGGACCGTATCATCTGCAAAAAACAGAGATGAAATCCTGTGGTCCCCAAACTGGACCCCCTCCAGCCCCTGGTTGCACCTAGAAAGTCTGTTCATAATAATTATGAACAGAATCGGTAACAAAGGGCAGCCCTGCCGGAGTCCAACATGCACCTGGAACAGGTCTGACTTACTGCCGGTAATGCGAACCAGGCTCCTGCTTTGGTCATACAGGGACTGGACTGCCCTTAGCAGAGGGCCCCGAACCCCATATTCCCAAAGCACCCCCCACAGGATATCACGAGGGACATGGTCGAACGCCTTCTCCAAATCCACAAAACATGTGCACGGATTGGGTGAACTCCCATGAACCCTTGAGCACCTGATGGAGAATGTAGAGCTGGTCCAGTGTTCCGCGACCAGGATGAAAACCGCATTGTTCCTCCTGGCTAATGTAGTGGGAGCACACCCTCTGGTCCCCCTTCTTAAAAAGGGGGACCACCACCCTGGTCTGCCAATCCAGAGGCAGTGTCCCTGACTGCCATGCGATGTTACAGAGACGTGTCAACCAAGACAGTCCCAGCATATCCAGAGACTTAAGGTACTCAGGGTGAATTTCATCCACCCCCAGTCCCCTGCCACAGAGGAGCTTACCAACCACACCGATGACTTCAGCTTGGGTGATGAACGAGTCCATGTCTGTTCTGTCAGAGTGAAATTTTGTTCTGAATTAGACCAAATAAATAAATAAATACATAATTTAAAACCACTCAAATTTCTCCTGAGGTATAGAGTTCATAGGAATGCACAGACATTAAGTCAAAGTGACCTTTGGCCAGCAAAAGCTTTCAGTGCAACCTTGCATCTAAGTGAACATTTGTACCAAATTTCACAACATTCTGTCACAGAGATACCAAGGGTTAAACATACAGTAATTAGGACCAACATTCTCATTGTGATGTGTCATGAAGACGTCAATTAACAGAACACTTTCATTTAAATGTTAAAGTGAAGCAGTGCTTTATACCTATTCATAAAAATTACACATCTGGGATTGTTTTGCACAAAATAGAAAAACAAAACAAAACGTGTAAGACAGGGTTGACTTAAAGGTTAAATTAAATACAAGGTTTCATTGACTTAGCCATCATCCTTATTAAACATGAACTTTTCAGCCATTCTATCATATACTTTTGCACAGGTCACAAAGAAAAAGCTATATAATGCCTCAACTCAAATGTCCAGTTATCACATTACAAAGTCATGAAGTGCCTTGGTGTCATCTGCTAGTATCAAGGATTGTATTTTAGAAATGACATATTGAAACCTGAAAAATATAGTGTAATCTTCATTGTTGGAATAAGTGTAGACTGAACCTACAAAAATAAGTGAGTATGTACATTTCAAGAATTGTGTAAGGTCAGAACCTGTAACAATAGTCTGTATGGGCTTTTGTGGTTGACATCTATTAAATCCATGTATATATGACTCATACTTTTGTTGAAAGTGCACTTCATTGTGGCTCCAACGCACTCTAAAGAAAAGCGATAAAGAAAAAGAAGTTAAAGTGGCACCACAAGATTTTTCATTTAAGCAACAACACCAAATGTGTGACAAGGATATAAATCAGTTCTCTAGAACTGCAGCTGACAGTACTTTATGAAAAAATGAATAAGCCACAGTCTGAAGAGGAAAAACAAGAAGAAGCTTTGTTTTCTACTTGTCAGTGTTCTCCATATTTCTTCATAAACCCTGTCCAACAAGTGCATGTCTTATATGGAAAGCCAGGTTTGTGAGACAGAAGTGCTGATGAGCAGACTAAAGTTGCTTGTGTTCTAAAGAACTGCAGAGTCAGATGCTTTCATGAATCATGAAGTCAGCTCATCTAGGTCTATAATAACAGCAAATACTGTGTTTTGTTTAGATGATTCATAATAATGAAGTGGAAAGACAAATGCTGTTTTTAAATGTGAGGTTGAGCTCTCTTGATGTTTCTTTAGCTTGAAGTTTAGCAATTAAAATAATTTTATTGCAGAGGATATTAGGATTTCTGCCAGTCGTCATTTGAGCTCCATCCATAGTATATATCGGACTCCTGCCTGTTGAAATTGTACAATGGTACCTTGACATATGAATGCCTCAACTTACACGTTTTCTGAGCCATGAGCCAGTGCTTGGTCGATTTTTTGCTTTGAGTGCGAGCCAAAATCCGAGTTACGAGTGAAATTCAGATATGCCACTACTAGTTGGCACAACATCCACCCAAACTGTTGTGATTGGTCCAATCAACCAATCTGTCCCATAGGTAACACTTTATGTGTTGTGTCTGCATCACTACATCATCAATGCGTTATCAATGTGGGGTTAGGGTTAGGCCCAGCTTTAAAAAAAAAAAAAAAAAAAAACAGATGCGGAAGTTTACAATAAATATACCGGTAGGTTAATCGGTATGATGACAGCCCACAAAACTACACCGTGGTTGGTCGAGGAGATTCAGACATTTCTGTCCTTGGTAGCCGACGAAAAACTGCAGCGTGAGCTTGATGGGACAACACGCAGCGCGCGAGTTTATCAGCAACCACGGAAGTTCCGCACCGCATTGCTATGACTTCAAGGTACTCTAAAGTCGGTAGTATCCTGTAATGGAAACGGTCTCCTGGAATATAGTACCAGGTACCCGAGCCGAGTTGAGTCGACCCGATTCCATGAAGTGGAAACGCAGCATTTGAGTTGGTTTGTGACGTTCAGAGCTAATTTCTTAATAATTTCTGTATATTATACAGTTAGTTCCCTTAATCCAAATCATATTAGCAAACTGTCATTATAAGCACATTAAATATGCCCGGCGCAT